>CABHPP010146143.1:5426-50645 GCA_902168425.1 Peromyscus attwateri | reverse complement strand
GTGTGTGTGTGTGTGTGTGTGTGTGTGTGTGTGTGTGTATTTTAATCTCACTCGTATGTGAAACCTAAGAAATGGCTACCAGACACTGAGGAATGCAGGCTTTAGGAGGGATGGAGATGGTTTGATCAATGAACACTAAGTTATATTGAATTAGGATTAACACCATTTGGTGTGGTCTTATAGAAAAATGATGGTAGAAGGTAATAATGAACTATGCAGTTCAAAAAGTTCGATCTCAGTTTTCTTATAAAGAAATGATAAATGGACACAATGTACAGAAACAATCAACTTGATTTAATCATTTAATGATGTACACATGTATATTGTCAGATCTTATGGCATAATATGTATATTTTTATGGTTTTGTGTGTCAGATAAAAATGAAATGTATATAATTTACCAAATTCCTTTTCATTTCATAATACTAAATCACTTAGAATTTTAATAATTGGGTTTAGATTAGAAAACCAGTTTATAGAAAGTTAACTACACTGTCCATTTTGCCACAACTGTTGAATGGTAGTTCTCAGGATTAGAACTCGGGCTTCCCTGAATTTAAGTCCATTTAGTGCAATGTGGAAAAAGCTCTGTAACCACAAACTCTAGAAGCACCACAGATGATTTGATGGGGACAAAAGCATACTCTGCCTTACATTTTTTTAACCTAGTGTTCTGAGGGCTAGTCATATTGCACATAGAAGTTGGTTTAATAGTTTATAGCGTATCTTCTTCATTCCAACATTTCCGTGAAATTCTCCAATATAATTCTCAAGTACTAACAATTATTATCTTTTCCAAGATTACTAAGTACTTACAAAATATTTATTTAATAATGTTGCAAAATGGAAAAGTCATTAAAGAATTTCATTAATTGGGCAAAATGAAAAGAGTGCAATTAAGAAACTTCAGATTATTTTTATTAATCTCTTCTTTGTGCTGCTGAGTTTAGTAATGGGGAATTATAAAGAAGAGACCTGAAATGAATAATTAACTACTCCCTATTTTCTTGATTCTGTGGTTTAAAAATATGTTCTCAGCAACACAAATATTAATTAGATTCTAATTAATAATTTCACCCATGAAACATTTACAAAACAAATATGCAAATCTATAAACCAACTTGCACTCTGGTGATGATTAGGCTATTATTATATTCAGAATCAATTCTGATGAATGCATAAGAGTATGACCCAATGAAACATAGTGAGAACTTAAAACTTTTTATTGTTTCTCTCTAGCCCATAATGAGAATTAGTTTGCAAGATTTATATTTAAATTACATTTATGTTTTACTACAGCATTTAGTCTTTGAGATTACGGTTGCCAATTTGATCTAGATCAATGATTCACATTTTTGGTTCATGAATTCCTGAGAGAATATAATAAAAGCTGTAAATCATTGAACAGTAAAAAAAAAATGCATTATTCATGTAAGGAACTTCCACACAACATTAATTGTTCAAAAGCTTCTTGAAACTCATATTTTGATTTTCTGTGGATAACTATTATATAAGTGGAAATCAAGGAAATGAGACTTTGGTCTTAGATGAATGTTAATGAGTATGCAATTGTCAACAATTTCTTTGAAAATATCTAATCACTGATCCATTAAATTTAAGAATTGACTTTTAAGGTACTGTCCAACTCTGAGAAGATAGATATTAAATTTAACTCATAGTTGTGGAAATATGCTAATTGCCTCTCTTTAAAATATATGCATCAACTTAAATCCCAGGTAAACACTACCTTCAATAGTGTTTACTGTGGGAAGCCATCTGATTACCCAGAGAAGACAAGCTCACACAACAGAGAAAAACTTGTTCAAATGTTCCAGGATTATTATTATAGCTGGTTACCAACCACAGAGGCTTTGAGTAATCTGGTATTATGAAAATGCTTTGCAGAAAGGTTGTTAAGGTTCTTTGAATCACCACTGAAAGTGGGAAGCAGTGACACTCCAATGCAGGGCCATACTGCAATGTATTATCTCAGTTGCAAATGTAATGCTACACAATATGAACCATAGATTTGAGGTCCATGGTAGGTAAAATCTAGATTGTATAGAATTTCCAAACAGTTGTATTCTAGGAGTTAGAAGAGATGAACTGAAAACAAATAATTTCAACCAAATTTCACTTTCTTTCTCTATGAGTTTACTAGTTAACTTGTGAAATTTTGCATTCAGAAGGTGTTGGTTAGTATCTGCTGCATCAACTTGTTGAGAAGATAAAGTGAAGTTAGTCCATTTACAACCAGAAACAAGTACCTCCTCTAGAATGTGTTTGGCTTCTGTATTTGGATCTTATTTACTAGTGATATAAACTGATTAATTCAATAATAACAAAGATAAGAGCCAAGCAGTGGGGAAATTTTACAAAATAACAGAAACAGTACCTCTAAATATCATAATGCATATATATGGAATAATAAATGCACCACTTTGTGCTTAAATCCAGTTTGTCAATTATACATATGTCAGTTCTAAAAATCCATTAAGTACATAGTGGACAATAACATTAGGTTTACTGCAGTTCCTCTAGCTGTGTCATATTTGGCATTTTGTGGGGTACAACACTAGGCATAAGGCACGGTCCCTCAGGGAGCTCACTGTTTCACGTTGAATGCTCTAAGATGACAAACAGTAAGAATGCACAGAAGAATAAAGGGCTGCATCACAAAGGCTTTGTTATTTGTCTTCTGTTAGTAGAAGTGTGTTGAGTGGACATAGTAAGAAGGATATGCTGGATAGTTTTATGTCAACTTGACACAAGCCAAAGTCACATGAGAGGAAGGAACCTCAATAAAGAAAATCCCTCCATAAGATCAGGATGGAGGCAAATCTGTAAGGCATTTTCTTAATTAGTGATTTTGGGGGAAGGGTCCAGGCCATTGTGGGTGGTGCTATCTCTGGGATGGTGAACCTGTGTTCTATAAGAAAGCAGGCTGAGTAAGCCATGAGGAGCAAACTAGTAAGCAGCACCCCTCCTTGGCCTTGGCATCAGATCTTGCCTCCAAGTTCCAGTCCTATTTGAGTTCCTGTCCTGACTTCCTTCAGTGATGGACTAGATCTGGAAGTATAAGACAAATAAACTCTTTCTGCCCCAACTTGCTTTCTTTTTTTTATTTTTTTTTCACTTTTTTAAAATTTATTTTTCTATTATCAGCTTGATACAGTATAAATTCTTATCCTAATTGTGAAATGTTTCATTGAGGCTTGCCTAGTAATTGAGTAAAACCAAAACTTATTAAAAGCCACAGTCATCCTAGGGTCCCCCCTGCTATATAGCCTTCCTAGTTCTGTGGGTTGCAGTCTGATTGTTCTTTGCTTTATATCTAGAATCCACTTATGAGTGAGTACATACCATGTTTGCCCAACTTGCTTTCAATCACAATGTTTCATCACAGCAATAGCAATCTTAACTAGGACAACGGTATAGAAGAAATTCTAAACAGTCTTAATAAATTGTGCTGGGCTTTGCTGACTCCCCATGGGAGACCTAGATTTGGAGGATGTGGGGATGTGGGGTGGCTTGGGAAAGAGGGCTGGGGGGTGGGAGGAGGGAGGAGGGGGGGTCTGTGGACAGCATGTGGAGTGAGTAGAAAATTTCTTAATAAAGAAAAATGAAAAAAAATGACATATTAAAAGCAAAAAACAAAACAAAACAAAACAAAAAACAAAAAAAGAAACACAGAGCCAAATACAGGGGTAACAGCCGAAGAGATCAGAGAATTAGCGAAGAGCCACTGACTGCCCTTTAGCTCATCACCAAGCCGTAGTTTCCCACACGAGAGAGCTGCTTCCTGCCTATCCTGCGCTTTTATTGCTTTCCTGTTCTGCCTTCTCATTGGCTCTAAGCCCAGCCACATGACTTCCTTGTCACTGCCTGTCTATACAGACCTCCAGGTCTCTATGGTTGGTACTGGGATTAAAGGCTTGTGTCACCATGCTTGGCTGTGTCCTTGACCACACAGAGACTCTGCCTGCCATGTGATTGGATTAAGGGCTTAGGTTACCACTGCCTGGCTTCTGTTCCTGGCTTGCTATGACCTCTGATCTCCAGGCAAACTTTATTTATTGACATACAAATAAAATCACATTTCAGCACAATTAAAATATCACCACACAGGGGGTAGGTATTTGCATGTAGCAGGGAGAGGATGAGGAAGCTTTTATAGAAATTCCAAATAAATTGAATAGAGTAGAGAAAGTTAAATTGGACAGAAATGAATGAAGTAACAAAGATGTTCATATGTCCAAATGTAAACCATTGAACCATTCAATAGTAGACTTACTAAAAGCTGATTTAGATTTAATTTAATTCCTGTTCTATGGCAGACACTCAACTAGATATCTTCATATTAAATTTAATCCACTCTTCCAGATTGGTAAAGGAACAAAAAATCCTTCCTCCTGGAGCACTGTTACTGTTGTCTTCAAGAGAGACAAGCTGAAGGAGACTAAGAAACTTGCTAAGGATTTGTTAAACGCTCATTATAGAGAATGTGGGGAGCAGAAATACCCATGTGGGAAGTTAAGGTTGAAAGTGCTGTTATTCAAATACTTTGAAAGTGCTGATATTCAAATACTTTCAATCACCTACAAGATGTCTTATGTGGGGTATATCTTTTCAAACCTCTTTCCCTTTTTTTTATTAAAAAAATCATATTTCTCTCTTTGGATAAATAGAGAACAAATTGAAGTCATCAGAAAAGCACATCCTGCCTCTTAAAATTGGTTCAAATATTGGCATTTATCTTAGGAAGCTCTCCATTTTTTACTCGAGACATTTAAGTGTATTACCCAACTCATTGACCACTTACTCAGTAATATCATCTGTAGATGTCTTTCAAGACCTTCAAAAACTGAAAGTAGCCATCATAACCAAAAAGTCCACAGAAAACTAAGACAGGACGAGTTCCAAACACCTACTTATTTTCATTTGTTTCTGTTCTTCTTAGACAAGCACTCTTTGCCTGACTCATATCCTCAGTCCCTCCTAAGTTTTATTTTACAGTTATTGTGCATGAGTGTGGCATGTGTGTGTGTGTGTGTGTGTGTGTGTGTGTGTGTGTGTGTGTGTGTGTTGCTATGGAGTACAGTCATAGGATAATTTGTCTTCTTTCACCATGGGTCCCGGGATTTGAACTCAAGTCATCAAGCTTGACAGCAAGTGCCCTTACCTGTTGAGCCATCTCATTGGTCCCCTCTTTAAGTTTTTACAGCACTACATTTTTTTTTCAGCAATAATTCATATTTCCATGAACCAGTTTCATTCTTCTTCTGTTTCTTGAACAATTTATTTAGAAAATCTGAACTGACCATACTCTTGAAGTTCTTCTATTTTAAACTTCAGGCTTTCTAGACAGCTTCCATGGCACATCCACAATTTACTTTAGGTTGACTTCTGAGTGAGTTTATTGTTTCCCAGATCCATCCTGAACCTCAGTGGAAATAACATGACACTAACCAGTCATCCCAGGAGAGAAGATGTCTTAGCTTAAGAGCCAAATGAAATGCTGACAACATAGGAGAAATTACTGTAAGAACAGAGATCATGTTGTATTCTAGCAGACGGGTAGTCTCTTTAGCTTATTTTCTATTTAAAAATTTAAAAACACAAATAATACATCACACCCGTTTAGTTTTGTATTTCATTCTCTTTCTCTCTGTATATGTATTTGTGTGCGCACATTTGTTTATAAATATTTAAACTTTAACCAATTTTTCTAAAAATATCTTCACTAAAATTGCCTATCCCTATTTGAAACCAATTATGCCTAGATTGAAGTAACTTTCTAATTTCTTTAGTTACTGGGAAGTTTTAATTCCATTGTGTACATTAAGCTTCGGAGCAGCATTTATCATAATTGCAATTTAATGCTGTCAGTTTTGTCAGTCATGTTTTGATTTAAAAGCACTCTTTCAGTTTCCCATTTCTAAACTTTACCTCAATATGCCTTAACTTCATTATGAAACTCTCCTGCCATCATGCATGACCACTCTGTTCAGGCATTAGCTGTATTCAACTCATTTGAATTATCCTCATTAACACTTCTTTGCCTTGGAAGGTGGCTTCCAGAATGTGGGTGGAGTACATTTTGCTTGCTGTGCCTACAGACCATCATCAGACTTTCATACATGTTACATCTACATTTTGACTCATCTCCTCTTTTTTTTTTTAAAAAAAAATTGAATTATGTATAGATTCACTGGAAAAACTTCAGGGTTTAGAATACAATATCCATTTCCTCCTTATTCTCGTCATTAAAATATTTCAACATAAACAGAAAAGTTTGTTAATAAAATTTGATTAAAAATGATGAAGGGTGAGAATCATCTAATGCACAGGGGCCTAGAGCAAAGTAACCAAAAAGGAAGTAAGGGTTCCGGCTTGCTCATAAGCACATTATATCATTTGGAGACACTTGACCACTTGCCCAGTGAAGACTTCTCTTTGAGGAAGGCATTCAGGAATTGCTGTTTGCTTCCCTTTCAGTAGATAAGATCTATCAACTCAATTTCAGGTCAGACTCCAAAGCACAGTCTTGCTCCTTTCTTTTTATTAGAGCTGTTTCATTTTCTAGCTAAAAACGCATTCTGCAATGCTAGGTTTTATATCAAAAATGCCTACAACTTTATAACACATACCGATACCCATTGATGTTTTTTTAATAGTGGTATTATTTCTTGGAGAATTTAATACAATGTGTTTGATCATTGTTACCCCCAACCAAAGTCATCTCAGACTGCCCTTTTCCTTTCCCATCCTTTTCCTTGTTCTTTGACTCAAATATGTGAAGTTTTCAGCAAAAAGGTCTTCTTGTCCAGTCCTGAAGTGTAATTGTAATAGTAGCACTGGCAATAACCTGCAATGTGTGGACATCTTTGGGACTTCACTGGATGATAACTCCAAAAGAAGTAACTGGTTTCTGAAACCAGGCTTTTTGTTTGTTAACCTCTGGTGACTAGTGGGGACATTGTTGAACCCTTGTAGGGTGACTCCACTATTACTCTTTATGTGTACATGCATAGATATATTTTATGAACCTTCTATAGAAGGAAGTTTTCAGTACTTTTAAAATAAGTCTTTAATGTTATTATACAACCCCATGTTCTCTGCTCTACTTTGCCTTTTTTTCCCACTCCACTTTCCCTAATCCTGTTTCATTAGTCCCCGTCAGCCCTGTAAACTGGTGCATTCCATCTCTCCTCCATTGAAAGGCCTTCTACATGGGCTCTTAGTAACTTCCCAACCTCTATGGCTATTCTAACTAAATCATATGTATCTAAAAATTCAAAGCAAACATCCAAAACATGTAATGTTTGTCTTTCTATGTCTGGGTTATCTCCCTAGTAATGATTGTTTCCAGCTCTACAGTACTTGAAATTTCATTTTTCTAAATAGCTGAGCAATATTTTCAAATTAGAAAACTAAGATTAAAATGGGAAGTGAACAGCAGAATTTAAATTTTAATACAAATAACACTTCTCAGTTTCTTACTGAATTGGAAACATTTCCCTTTTTTACCATGTTAGTAAATAATCTGTATCTCAAATGTCAGAGTATATTCATTGCTTACTTTCTTTTTTTCCTTATTAGATTTAATTTAATTTACAAGATAAATGCATTTTTTTTAAATTCTTTTCTTTTTTCTATAAATATTTAAGAGTACTTCAAGTGATGGAGTACAAATTCTTATCCCTCTTTTTCCACTGAAATGTTTAAGAGAATGTTAAAATAGAATTGAAATGGGAAAAGGTGCCATCTACTACATAGATAATTTAAAACTGTTCTCTCAGATTTAGTGCAATAGAACCATTGAGATTATGTCAATAATCCTCTTTCTAAACATTATCAAATTCCTTAGAAAGAGAGGATGGGCTGCTTTCAAATAAAGTAAAATCCATCAATTAGGAGAAAGAATTGGAGACTGTAGTGAACATGATCATTTGACCTAGATTCTTCTTGTGTCTTCATAGATGTTCTTATGGAATAAGCCGCAGATGGGACCTGAGTTTCCACAGCAGCTGTCTGCATCTTCAAGGAAGCAAAGAGAAAGGGCCCCCTTACATAACTGTCCCCTGCTTTAATGTGGAAATAGGCAAAAATGGATAAATGTACAATGATGCAGAAGAAGATCTACTACATAGGTATTTTTTCATTGTTTTTCATGAGCAGTACATCAAGATTCCTTTGATGATTTTGTTCCATATCTACATGTCAGTTTCTTGAAGGAAAAAAGTCACAGAATATGGGGATTGCCAACCCCAAGAATGGTTATATGCAAAGCCAGTTAGCAGTCCTTGCAGTGGAGAACCAATCTAAATGGAAAATCTAGACAGAAGTGTACATATGCAGTGTTATCATCATCATCACCAGGAAGATGAAATAGCAAAGATACAATCAACAGCACTACTGGACATGTTACTGTTCACAGGTTTCAAGGGTTACAGTTTGGTTGACATTTTGTTAACTGACTTGGTCACCTCAATCTGAGCTGAGTAGATTTATAGTACAAGATAGGATGAAAATAAATTCAGTGACCATCCTGTTCCACTTTTAGCTTTCACACTGTCTCTCTTTAACCACTTCTGCTCAGCCATGTGCTTCAAGGAAGCTGACACCATGCTTCAATATATAACAGCAGCATGTTGTTTATACCTACCTAACAAAAGTAATAACATGCCTAGGTTATAGATATCAACGTGGATAGCTTATCAGTCAGTGCTTTAGAGAGCAATTTGTGCAGTCACACAAGATGCTTCCCTGTGCTCAAATACACATTGTACTTGGTTTAATATTATGTTGTTGAGTTTTACCTTCCTAATAGTTTTATATTTGATCTTGTGTTTTGTGTATGTGGTTCCATGACAGTAAAGCTATGCATGAGCTGCGAAGGTACATGGCATGGTTGTGTCTGTTGTCATTTCTTTCTTCCCCATGTTATCTAACATTGCACTCAAGCCCAGTGGCACCATGACATGGTAGTCTATCAAGACTGAAATTTTGAACAATGCAGTGTTTTATATCTATAACAAAACTTTCAATTAGAATTAGAATCTTCTTCAATTAGGCTATAATATTGAAAGAAGCATGCATGATCAAGAACCCTATCATATTCTTTCTTACTTATACAACGGTCCTGGGTCCTATGTTATCTAATCACTCACACTGTAGAAAAAAGAATAGAAAGGACAGAAAGAACTGGGAATGCGTGCTTTTGCATCCTTTTAGTTGCATCCTTTTAATCTATTCTTGACTTTGACAAAGATAAGATTTTTAGTGACATGCACATAAAGAAGAAACATAAATGATGTTGAAACAGTTTTAAGTAAATTACAATTGAAACTGTAAGAATGTAATCCTAGTGTAAGTACTGACTTCAAGCTATAACCCTAGTGATATTGTTGGAGGGTCTCCTATGACAAATTTTGTCTTAGAACTCCTTCTTCTCTGCATAAATTTAAAGCCATAGCCACTCTCATCTTTCTCATTTTTAACTCAGGAAATCAAAGTACTAGTCAGCAGTAATTTCAACACTGAGGAGACCCATACCTGAGTATGTTAAAAATTCATTTATTCATTCAATAGTTTAGAAGAACACTTTTAGGGTCCATTTCTGACTTTTGAAAACAGTGTTCTATATCCTCTCATGCTCATTTGGCATCAAAAATACCTCAATTTGTTATTTACCTACAGCATCAAAATCTGGGGGGAGTATGATCTAGAAAAGATGGTTCCTCCCGCCCATGCTGTAACAGAGGGATAAGGGGTGTTTTTCATCCTATGTAAAGGATTTAAGGAAATTTCAGGACTCAATACAATTTTGTTGGTATAAATACTCTGGTTACATTTGGCATTAAGATATAGCTTTAAAAGAACTAGAGCACTGGAACTGTGAGGAAACACAGAGTGCATACTTTTCACTACAAGAAAAAAAGGATACAAAGGTCCTTTTCAGAAAAATTCAGTAAATCCTAAGCACCCATTACAAGCAAAAGCATGAGATAAGATGACTATACTCCAATGTGTCAACTAGAATAATTATCCTATACTTTCCTATCCAGCAAGAATTTGAATCTAATTCTGGTCTCTCAGTGTTTCAAATTCTATTGTTTGATAAAAATTAAAAAAAAAACTAGAAAATGCACTATATAAATAAGGGAATGAGGACCAACCACAGAATCATGCTGTATATACTGAACTATGAAGCAGTTAAAACGATATCTTATATTGCATATCACATGCATTCAAATACATAACTATCTTCAAAACAAAGTAAGTTAAAATATAAAATTATGATGCAATACATATCCACAAAAATACCAAACAAACTTTATATTATACCTACCAACATGTACCAATACATAACCTTAAAATCAATGTCCTGAGCTGACATGCTCCATGCAGTAGAGATGGACATTGCTGAAGAAATGACCAAAGTTACATGAATTCAACATACTTTCATTGAATATATTTTATTTTTATTTTTATACTAAGAAATTACACACTCTAACAGAATTTCAAATTTTGTAAATTGGAAAGATATGTCAATTATTACTTGAGTTGGAAGACATTTCTAAATTCTCTTTTCTAAATTAATATATGACTTAGTATAATTGAAAAAAAGACAGTAAAACATTTTCTTGTTTTATATTTGGGTTGCATTTTTGGCTTGAAAGTTAAAGATATCTTGGGCTGGCACTTGCTGCCAAGACTGAAAACCTGATTTTCCACATGGTAGGAGGAGAGAGCAGATTCCTACAAGTTGTTCTTTGGCCTCCACACATGTCTTGTGGCATGGGTATGGCCCTCCTCCTGGGCACACGAAATAAATAAGTAATTTTTTTTAAAGATGTCTATAAATTCTTTGCACTAGCCTTTGACTCGTCAAAGAGGGTTGATTTGGATTTTTTTTTAAACTGCAGACTCTAAAGCTTTAAATTTCCCTGTCAGGTAACTTCATTTGATGCTTTGATACTCCCAAGGTCTCTTCTGAGACTCAAGGCAATTTCTCAACTGTAACCCCCTGCAAAATCAAAAAGCAAATTATATACTTCCAACACACAATGGAATAGAACATACGTTACCATTCCAAAAAGAAGGAAAGGGAGCACAGTGAGTAAATATACTATGTATTTTTACCAAATTTTGACCAAAGCAAGGCTGAAAATCAGCAGGGCAAACACCAAATTCTGCAACTCTGTCAGACTTCAAAGGACTTAGATGGCTCTGACCTTCCAGCTTCGCTGATTGAAACACAATTTCTCTTGGACTGGTTCCTATGTGTAGGCCTCCTTGGCAAATGTCCCATGGTTCTGGCATTTCCAACACAATACAGGCTTCATCATCACAGCTTCACCCAGTGGCCTTTCCAGATCAACATGCAGGCATCTTTCTGACACACTCCCACCCTTAACAGCATTTCTTAACCACAGAAGATTCCCACCCAACCACTTTACTCCTGTATCCTTCATGTTTCTACACAGGGCTGATGTTGCCAAATTCTGCTGTCTGGTTTAATGGAACCTGCCCCCACTTTGAACTGCATTTCCTTTAGCGTTGATGGTTTCCTTTGTTGAATAAGCTTTCCTTTGCTTTAGGACAAGATTCCTTAGGCATTTTCTATTTACAAGTTGGAAGCCTTGCTGGGTAGAGTCTTGCCCTATAGGCAGCACCCACTTTATTGTATTTCTCCTTAAGCTTTTCCTTACCTTAAACTTTTCACCTATTTGAGCACAAGACTTAGCTCCACCATTACACTCCCTGGCTTAATGTAATTATACTCATTTTCTTTCAAACTGTACATTTTGTATTTCTTTTTGCCCTGCTTGCACTTTTTCATTGTGAATTTTCATAAGTGTGATTACTAATAACCACACAACAGAGTCAATATTAAGCTGTTTTAAAGCTCTACCAAAGAAAATAGTCCCAAATGTTTCAATTTAGCCTTAGACAAATTTTTAGGACAAGATAAAATAATAGCCACAGACTTGGCCGACATGATTTATTTGAAGAGAGGGGTAATGTTAATAAGAAAGGATCATGGAAATCTGGAGATGGAGAGTCCAAGCTGGTCATACTGTAGGTCCAATGGCACAACAGATGTGAGAAAGAGCTGCAATGCCTTCAGCTGATGAGAAAGGAGTAAGTGGTCCACGACAAGGTCCTGAAGCAAAGGAGTGTGTATCACAGTACTAGAGATTCTGTGGGGCCTTGCACACCCTGGTACAAGGTCTTCAGTTAAGATCCATAGAAAAGTCACCAGAAGCATTGACTAGGCTTGTAGCATAAAAATATACTCCCCAAAATGTCATTCTTAATATGCATGGGAAACTCCCTGTGAAGAAGCCAAGACTAGAAAGATACTTTAATCACCCAACAAAGAGGGCTTGGATGGTGACAAGTGTGATAATGACTAAGCTAGCTATTTCATAAATATGTTTCAATTGGTACAGCTGAATGGTTCTAGATATAAATTGCAATCATCATAGATTGATTGATAAAAGTCTGCTAGATAGAAGAATGAGGACATGGTCCCTTTTGAGAGGTCCACCCACAATCTGATCCCTTTGAGGCTCTATGTGCACAATATCCTGATATTTACAAATTAAAAATAAAATATTCATGTAATACATAGTCCATACCTGGAACAAATTCTGAGAAATTTTTTCTTAATCATTCTATCCATCTCAATAAAAACAATGCCTACAGCATGGTTGGAGAGATGGCTCAGCTGTTAAAAGCTAGGGTCACAACCAAAAATACAAAAATGAAACAGAAACACTTCTTAAATGGAACAAAGTCAGAGATCTAATCACTTAAGTCAGAATCTACCTGGAAAGTTTGGGACAACGCCTTTTGGATGAGGGAAATATATGGATCTATGGTATGCCACTTGTTGGATTTCTTAGGGTATGTGAAGATACAGTGTGTAGAGTGTGTCCTGATGTTTTTTAAATCATGGGCTGGTAAAAGGGAAATTACTGTTTTATTGATTACTTTAGCCCTTCATACCCTGGGATTGAAATGGGTTGATATCTGAGCACTCCATAACCCAAGAGAGGTATGTTGGCTCAAAAACTTGATTTAACAAAATGTATTTACCATAAAAAAAATCACTGAGAGGCTGCTGCTTTCATTTCCTGATATACAGACATCTGAAAGCAGGGTTGTTGAAGACAAATGATGATCATTATTTGGCCTTTGTCTTCATCCACCTATGAATTAGTGTATCTCTCCAATGATGAATGAGACAATTAATACTTGTGGTAGAAATCAAACACAAATAGCTAGAGGAAAGAATAGACTGTTTTCCAAAGCAATGTTATAGATATAAAATTGAATATTATGTAAGTATGCTCATAACACAAATATTGAAGTTCTTTTTTTGTTTTTTCATCTATTTAACAATGAATAAATATTTGCTATCTAAATTAGTTTACCAAAACAAATGGCAAGCTGTATTTTGTGGCTAGGATAGCAAGGCAATCTCTTTCCAAGTGTGAGAATTGGGAGTAAGATTAGGAGGTAGAACCATTGTGAGGATGAGTATAAAGAGGGGTATGGCAGAAAGGAATGGCTTCAGGAATTGCTTGCAAATACGGACTTACAATATCAAAATGAGGTTTACAGGGACCATGACTTTCTGTTGCTCCCTAGAAAATTCCACTTCTGCTTGGAGAAACACCATTCCTTTGCTTCAGAGATCTGTTAGCATACTCAATGTGGTATGAAGGCTAAATACTATAATTAGCTTTATTATATTTGTTTATTTTTTGCCATCTCCCACCTACAAATATCTACTAGAGAGACTCTATTGAAAGCTACTGGCTATTACAAATAATGCTGCTATGAACATAGCTGAGCATGTGCCCTGGTGGTATGATTGAGCATTCCTTGGGAATATAGCTGGGTCTTGGGGGAGACTGATTCCCAGTTTTCTAAGAAAGAGCCATATTGATTTCCAAAGTGGCTGTATAAGCTTGCATTCCCACCAGCAGTGGAGGAGAGTTCCCCTTGCTCCCCATCCTCTCCAGCATAAGCTGTCTTCAGTGTTTTTGATCTTAGCCATTCTGACAGGTATAAGGTGATATCTCAGATTCGTTTTGATCTGCATTTCCCTGATGATTAGGGATGTTGAGCAATTCCTTAAATGTCTTTCAGCCATTTGAGCTTCCTCAGTTGAGAAATCTCTGTTTAGCTCTATAGCCAGAACCTGGAAACCACCTAGATGCCCTTCAACTGAAGAATGGATAAATACAATGTGGTACATATACACAATGGAGTGCTACTCAGCAGAGAAAAACAATGACATCATGAGGTTTGCAGGCAAATGGATGGATCTAGAAAAAATAATTCTGAGTGAGGTAACCCAGACTCAGAAAGACATACATGGTATGTACTCACTCATAGGAGGATACTAGATGTAAAACAAAGGATGACTAGACTGCTACTCACAACTCCAGGGAGGCTACCTAGAAAACAGGACCCTAAGAAAGACACAGGGATCACCCAGTGACAGAGAAATGGATGAGATCTACATGAGCAAACTGGATGTGTGTGTGTGTGGGGGGGGTAATGAAGGGCAAGGGTTGGGGGAAAGAGAGCTTAGGGGAGCGGAAGATCCCAGCTGGATCAAGAACGGAGAGGGAGAACAAGGAAAAAGATACCATGATAAATGAAGACTCCATGGGAATAGAAGAAGCAAAGTGCTAGAGAGATCCCCAGAAATCCACAAAGGATACCTCCACAATAGACTACTGGCAATGGTCGGGAGAAAGCCTGAACTGACCTACTCTGGTGATAGGATGGCCAAACACCCTAACTGTCATGATAGAACTCTCATCCGATGACTGATGGAAGCAGATGCAGAGATCCATGGCCAGGCCCCAGGTGCAGCTCCAGGAATCCAGTCGGAGAGAAAGAGGAGGAATTGTATGAGTGAGAATTATTGAGACCATGATTGGAAAAAGCACAGGGACAAATAGCCAAACTAGTGGAAACACATGAACTATGAACCAATAGATGAGGAGCCCCCAACTGGATCAGACCCTCTGGATAAGTGAGACAGTTGATTAACTTGAACTGTTTGGGAGGCCCCCAGGCAGTGGTACCAGGACCTGTCCTTAGTGTATGAGCTGGCTGTTTGGAACCTGGGGCCTATGCAGGGACACTTTGCTCAGGGCGAAGGGAGGAGGGGACTGGACCTGCCTAGATTGAATCTACCAGGCTGAGCTGAATCCCCAGGGGAGTCCTTGTCCTGGAGGAGATGGGAATGGCGGGTGGGCTGGGGGGAGATTGTGGGGGCTGGAGGAGGGAGGACAGGGGAATCAGTGGCTCATACATAAAATTAAATTAAATTATAAAATAAATTTAAAAAAAAGAAAGCTACTGGCCTTTGCTTCCAAAAGGAAGACTCTTTACCTTTTCTGTAAGACCTGGACATTCAGTCATATGGTCTTTCTAGATTGAAGTGGAACTTTCTTTGAATGTGAATTCAAATGTTTCTCACTATGTATACATTTAATTACTATGTAATTTTCTTTCTCCTGAAATTTGTAGTTGGTATGAAATAATAATTGAAATAAAAAGACTTAAAGTTCAGGTGGTAGGGAATAGAGTGATCTGATCTCAGAAAAGCTTTTCTCTCTTAACTGTCCCTCCTTTCCCTAATACTCTCCTGGGGACGTCTCATATATTGGTGTAAGGATGGTCCGCTTTGAATGTTCTTACTTAGGTCAATGTTTTCCAGATTCTCAAACGAGTAAGTATTCTCCTGGCTGTGGAGCTTTCATATATACTAATAAACAAGCTCCTTTCAGAATTCCTGAAAACTATTTAAAATTTTGTGTACGCCTTGTGGTATTTCTGGTTTCCTTTCACACTTCAAACTGAGAATAAAACAGTTTTTCTGCATTAAGCCGAAGCATGATTTGGCATTTATATGCAGTAGGAGACTGTGGAACACTACCTGCTTCAAGTTGGGATTCCAAGGAGGTTTTCTGGATTCAATAAAGCTCAGCCTGAGAAAGTAGACAAAGATTTTAAAAGTACTCTATGAAGGCTAAGATTTATTTGTTGACTTTTACTCCCATCAAACAAAGGTAGCCATTCTCAGATTGCCACTGTCTCCATTAACAGGATATACTTTATAGGCATTTCTTACATTGCCTAAAATATTTTATCTTCTTTTCCTTAATATGATGAGGCATTGCTTTGCAAATATTTATTTATTTTAATATAAAATAATTTATATTAATCTTGGCTATCCTGTTGTTGCCAAAGAAGATCTGTTTTCAACACTGCTGTACTTACTGGCTTTGATTAGAAAATGAAGAAAGAAGATGTTAACGAATACAGTTTGGAGAACATTTCCTGTATTGTACAATGAAGCAGACTCTGTGTGCTCTCTTTAATAGGGCTTGGTGGCACTGCAGGAGGTTTTTTTTTTTTTTTTTAATTTCCCTACACATGTGATAGGATAAAGTAGAGTTTGGACAAAAGGTAAAAATTTCCCAAAGCTGTAAATGTGGGAAGATAAAATGACTTCTCCAAATGTTAAGTTTATTTAATTATTTTGTAGCCTGTTATACATGCTCATTCAACTACAAATTAGAGTAATTCATCCTATTGTGCAGTCAACCACGGGAGGTCAAATTATATCTTTCATAATTAGTTTGTATTCATAGGTTATTGCTTTCAAAGATCACTTACTTAGTTTCAAAACATCAAACATTATTACAGGTACATGATTACTGTAAAACAAGGCGTTAAAATATTTGATTTCACAAGTTCATGAGAAGGCAAATCGGTTTCTTTTTATTTTATTTTTGTTTTGTGGTTTTAAAAAATATTTTCTCAAATTAAGCCAAAAACATTTTTTTGATTCTTTGGTAAGTATAATCTCTGCTATCAAGGCATTTCATTAGTGTCTATGATCCACCAATCTCTGCTTTACCCTATTGTTGTTACACAAAACACAGCCAAGAGAAATGCTTATTTTGTGTGTAATATGTATTAAACTCCCTTGAAGACCCAGTTTAAGAGTGTTGCTGAAGCTGTTAGCTTTGAAATCTTAGAAGAAAATGATTAGAAACTGATATAAGAAAAACTAGCAATAACTGACTAATAAATTAGGATAACATAACTGGATAAGTTCATGCTTAACCTAAAGAACACAGTCTCCTAACATTTCAGAAAAACTTGAGCTCGTTTATTGGAATAAATGACAGGTCTGCATTTTACCATTTGTTCCAAAGGTCTGTTGGTTGTATCATTTTTCCCTGTGAGATTACATAATAATTTTAAAAACACAGTCCTGATAACCCTCAATTATTTCCACATCATATCTTATAATCTTAAAAGGAAAAGTAGAGGTAGAGTCTACAGAAGTGTTTTTGCTACCACACCATGAAATCTGTCCCACTCGCTAGTGAAAAGGCTCCTGTAGAACCCTCTCTTGCCATCAAGAATCCAAATTAGCAACAGCTTGCAATGATAATCAGTTCATTTCAGTGTACTCAAAATGGGCTCATTATTATTAATTTTTGCCAACTCCCAAGCAATTCATGAACCATTTTTAGATTTTCAAAAAGCAGTTCATGAATCAGACAAAAAAACACAAATGTAAAAGGAATCCATCCCACAATGAGATGATGACTCAGAGTCCTTTGCTGCAACTATGTCAACCGCCGAGCATCTGAAATCTGATGAGGATGGGGCTGATGGAGAAAAGGCCATGATGAGCAGGAAACAATGTGTTGAATTTACATGCTAAAACTTCTTGTTGGCTTTGGCAATTTTGCTGAGGATTATTGAGAAATATATAACATCTGGATGTGGGGGAGAGGCTCCACTAAAATGAAGACATTTATATTGGTCGACAAGACTATAAATGGAAAAGAAAGTAGTTTTTTAACACAGCTGTTTCCAATTTTGTTAACATTTTAGGCCAAATTCATTTGGGGGAAAAAGAGAAATAAGATCAAACCCTTATGTTTGAGATCTACCCTGTGAGTCTGACTTCACTTACACTTGCTGAAGATGTGCTTGACTCAAACTAACATGGCTGGAGACAAGTAAAGGAACCTTTGGTCGTGAATTTCTAACCCCGCTGAAATGCACATCAGTGCTAGCCATTTAGCTAATAAATGTAGGTGAAATAAAACCACTAGATGCTAGGCACTGTCTTAAGTTATAGCATGAATTACATCTTTCACGTCTTAGACACTCTAACTGACTCTCAAAAGATGAGATTTTTTTTTCACTGAATGACTTGAACTTCACTTATTCTTCTATACATTATTTTCTATCTAGATAAAATAGCAATTATGCAAAAGACAAAAAAGCACATAAATATATTGTTCCTGTATTTTTCAAAGGAACACTGAATAAGTAAAGTGAAATAAATATTTGCATACATAAACATAAACACACTTGTATATAAAGACATACAGACATTTAAATTTATGTCCCTTTGGATTAACATTTACAATCTTGCTTTTCCTAATTTTGTGACATCTCTCTTTTTTATCAGAAAAATCAACAGCTGCGAACTCCCTCTTCTGCTATCCCTTTGCCTCTCCTCCTTTTCCTTTCTTTTCCTTTGATTTTCACCTACAAAAGACCTTAGTCACCTTTCCATCTTGTACAAAGAATAAGATGAAATAAGAACCTCAAAACCAAGCAGGCACCACTATAGCTTTTCTTCTGTGGAGTCCTCATGTTATTATGTATCTGAGTAAGATCAGAATAGCATCTTTGTAAAATGTTCTGTTAGCTTGTTGATGGTTTTTGGCTAGAAATGACTCTTAAATATTGATGACAATTACAATTTACTTCCTATGCTTTTATTTTCAGAACTCAAGATTTGGTAAAGGTTTGAACATACCAGTATCAGAGAGATTTGCTATTTCTCCCTGACATAAGTAAAGTCTGGGACAGCAAGATGTTTTAAAGATCATCAGCAATATGATCAATACAGATTGCCAGAATCAATTCTGGAGTCTGACTCTGCCTACTGTGAGCAGTTGTCACAATGTTCTTTGAGAAAACTGGCAAGAAATGATAAGGATTCTGTCAACAGACATGTATCAATAGAAAATAATCCCCCTTCAAGTTTAGCACTCTCCCTTTGCCTTTCCACAGCAAATAGGTAGTCAATAAAGGAATACCAATTGAACTTTGGGGTTATCACAGAAAAGGGTATTCTATAAGGTCTTTATTTGGTTTGTATATATTAAGATATCAAGCTGCATTATGCACTTGTCAGTGCATAATGCATTTCCCAACTCAGAAGCAACATCCATTGCAACAGTGTCTCTTGGAGTCTCTGGGTGGTTTGCAACTTCAATGGGCTTCCACAGGTATATAACCTTGGATTCTTTTTATTATTTTACCAATATGAAGAGCTGAATATATAGTTGACTTTGCAAGTTTCCTGCCCCCTCTCCCTGTGCACAATGACTCTGGCATACATAGCTTCTACAGGTGCTCTTTGGATTATCTATGAATTTGTTGTAAGTGGAATAAAAATATTTCCACGTATGCAAGTTCATGTTTTTGGAGGGATGAAGGATTTCAACAATTGTCTGATTTACTATTGAGTCTGTGTAAATGCTTTTAGAAGGAAGGAGGGAAGGAAGGAGCAAAAGAAGGAAGGAAGGGAGGGAGGGATGGAGGGAGGGAAGAAGGTGAAAGTGAGGAGAGAGATGTAGAGAACCAGTGAACTAGAAACTGATTAACTCTATCTTTCTTAAGAATTTATTTTTTTAAGTTTTAATTGTAATTTGTTGATTGACTGATTGTGTATTTGTGTTTGTGTGTCAGTGTGTTGAGGAACACTTGAATGCCATGACATGTGTATGGAGATAAAAGGACAACTTGTACTAATCAGTTATCTCCTTCCATTGCGTGGATCTGGGAATCAAACTCAGATCATTAGGCTTTTGGAAAAGTACATCTACTGCCTGACCTATCTCAGCAGCCCAGGGATTCATTTAGTTTAAACAATAAACACTTTTAAGGAGGTACCATGGGCCATCAATAAACTATAAAACAGCACTTATATTAAAGTGACAGGGGAAAGAAAATAAAGCAAGCATTAGGAGACAGAAAAATTAATCCAAAAACATCCAACAACTTAATTTTTACAATAGGAAGCAGTAAAGATTACCATGCTCAGAGAGGAGTGATCATCTTCCAATATTCTCTAACTTTTCTGCAACAATTTGATCAGTACCTCACTATAAAGTACTGTCACCATCCTAGGAAAATTACAGAAAAATACATCTGTATTTTTCTGATGTAATATCAGAATAGGGGGTGTCACTCTGTGTATTTGTTCAGCTGCACCTCTCTACTATACTTATTAGACGAGAGCGGTACATTCCTCTCACCCACCTCCAGTTATGCCAGCCAGATACGGCTCCTGTAACTATTTTGTTGCTGTGATAAAACACCTTGACCAAGGCAACTTATGGAAGACAGAGTTTATCTGAGCTTGCATTTCCAGAGGGTTACAATCCATGATAGAAGGGGAAGCATGTCATGAGTGGGAAGCATGCTGGCTCAAACAGCAAGGTGAATGCTTACACCTGGATTGGTGATATTGTGTTCCCCAAAATATTGTGCACCCTAATAAATTTATCTGGGGTCAGAGAACAGAACAGCCACTAGACAGACATAGAGGCCAGAAAATGGTGGCACTCACACCTTTAATCCTAGGCTTCTGGAGGCAGAGATCCATCCTGATCTCTGTGAGTTTAAAGCCACACTGGAAACAGCCAGGCATGGTGACTCAGCCTTTAATTCCACGAAATGAGCCTTTAATCCCAGGAAGTGATGGCAGGAAGCAGAAACGTATTTAAGGTGTGAAGACCAGGAACTAGAGCCTGGTTAAGCTTTCAGGCAGTTCAGCTGAGACCCATTCGGATGAGGACTCAGAGGCTTCCAGTCTGAGGAAACAGGATCAGCTGAGGAATTGGCAATGTGAGAAAGCTGTGGCTTGTTCTGCTTCTCTGATCTTCCAGCGTTCATCCCAGTACCTGGCCCTGGGTTTGCTTTTTATTAATAAGAGCCTTTAAGATTCGTGTTACACCTGAACCTATAATTTTGAAGTAGAGAGAGTGGCCTGGGAGTAGGAAGTAGGATGAGGTTTTAAACCCCGAAAGCCTGCCACCAATGGCATACTTCTTACATGAAGGCTGCACTTCCTAAGCTTCCCTATACTGGGCCATCAACTGGGGACCAAGTATTCAAAATGGAAGACACTTCTTATTCAAACCACCACATCGGCAGAAATGACCAAATGTTCTCTGATGGGGTGAAAGCGCTTCCTAAGAAGCATTACTCTGAGGGGCAGTTCTATCAATAGTTCAAGCCAATGATCTGACATGTGATAACCAATTCATGTTCTTATCAACATGGAGGGAATGTCACAGTACATAGGAGAAAACTAGCTTTATAAAATCAACTTTGGAATCCATCGGTCTACAAAATGTGTACTAAAACACTATACTTTATTCTCAAAGGAAGTGCTTTCTCCCCAAGCCCCTCTGCTTCTTTAGTCCTCCTTGTTCATTTCATATACTTCTCCAGCTCTCTGCTGTCTGTATTCCTGCAAGAAAACATGACCACTCCCATTTCACAAAAAAAGGATAAGAACAGGATATTAAAATAATCAAAGAAAAATGAACAAAGGCAGATTAATGACAAAACACACAGGCAAGAAATAGGAAAGAATAAGCAAATAAGACAAAATATGAAGAAACCAAGACACCAGATAGGAAGAGTCAAGAATACTTCTGGAACAAAGCCTATATCCATTTTGATGACTTTTGTTCTGTGTTTGAATTCTACATTGACCCCAGTTTTTTTCTGTTATTCTCTCTTCTCCTTCAGTTTGGATAGCAACGCAGCCTTAGAGCACACAATGCTGTTTTTAAGCTATTTTCATATTTTATTACATTTATGCTCACAGCAATTTTATACTCAAATAGCTTTTTCCGTTTCCAGTTGGACATTAAGGGCAGGAGATAGGCCAGATAAACAAGTTCTGTCCAAGATTTCTTGGTGTTGCCCCTGTTCATTCGCCTTCCACAGATTGGGGGCTGGCTGGAAATTGTATTCCAGTACCTTTGCTCTCAATTTTAGTTAATTTTCTGAAGATTAGATTCCAACAGGAACTCAAAGACCTCTTTGCTTGGATTCAGAATAATTTGAGCCTTCATTTCTATTCATAGGAATCTACACCAAAAAAAAAAAAAATCATAAAATCTAGAGTTAGCTCCAAGGACAAAGGCTGTAAGAGAAATGCTGTTTATAAGGAAACACACTTAGGAGAGCCCTAAATTTCCAATTACAAGAGAATGTATAAGCAATACCGCAGTAGGAAGTGGAGCATGTAGCCACTGCACATAGATGTGGAGAAACAGCAAGAAGAAAAATAACACTAATTGGACACAGTAAGATAAAATAGGATATAGTAAAAAGTCCGCATGAAACAAATCATTTATTTTAACATAAATTAAAATGTTAACAATGCTTTTTCTTAGATTATGGGAATACTGGCAGGTGGAATTTCTCAGTTCTTATTTTCCAGTTTTTAAGATTTAAAAAAAAGACAAGTAGAGCAAAATGAAATTAATTCAAGAAAACTAATTCTGTGTTTATGAGACTATCACAAAATGTGTCTGTAAGTTTGTAAGTGTGAGGTCAGTCATGGAAAAACCTATTGTGGGTCACACTCTTGTGGAAAATTGACTGTCTCTTCAGCAGAAGTCATTTACTCTCAATAGCTGCCCAGATAAGAGTGGAGCCCCGTGAGTCACTTCCTCCTCCATTCCGAAATGCTGAGTGGCTTGGTCTTGTGAAGGTCTTGGACAGGCAACCAGAGCTGCTATGAGTTTGTGAGTGCAGAGGCCTGGTCAAGTCTGGAAGACATTGTTTTGCTTGTAGTCCTCTTTGACATCTGGCTCTTACCAACTTTATGTTCCCTTTCCCTCAATGGTCCATGGTCCCTCAGCTTTGGGGGAAATAGGAGTGATTTTTTTTAATTGATTAAATATATTTTTTTTTTTTTTGGTTTTTCGAGACAGGGTTTCTCTGTGTAGCTTTGCGCCTTTCCTGGAGCTCACTTGGTAGCCCAGGCTGGCCTCGAACTCACAGAGATCCACCTGCCTCTGCCTCCCGAGTGCTGGGATTAAAGGCATGCGCCACCAACGCCCGGCTTGATTAAATATTTTTAAACCATTTCATATATTGTGTATTCGTTTTACTCCAACCCCCATCTCTTCTTTTTCCCATCCTGTCTCCTTTTATCTCCGACCCCACCTCCTCTAATTCCCCCTCATTTTCTTTTTCACAAGTCTATACTTCACCATAAAAAAAAAAAATGAAAAGTATACTCACTTTGAAATTCCATTTCATCCTATTCAGAATAGCTATTTCCCCAAAATCATATGGCAGCAGATTCTTATAATATTGTAGAGAAAGAGGAATTCTTATTTGCTTCTGGTTGTGATATAAACTGTAGTCACCATGAACACCACTGTAGCTATTCTTCCAAAAGCTAGAAGTAGAGCGACTACATAACTCAGACATAATGCTTCTGGGCATATACCCCAAGAGACTCCATATCCTAGCATAGAGATTCCTGCTTCCCCGTATGCATTGATCTCTATTCACAATCCATAGGAAGTGGATACAACCTAAATATCATCCAACTAATGAGTGGATAATGAAAATTTGATTCCTATACAAAATGAAATTTATTCAGCTATAAAAAAATTAAATTATGAATTTTAAAGGTAAATGACTGAGACTTGAAAAATCACTCTTAGTGAAATAATCCTAACGAAACAGTGGCACATATCCTGGCTAATAATATGCAGATCCTAGCTTTGACTCTTTAGTTTTATGTGGTTAACTTGGAACATCTCTGGAATCCAGAAAATACTGCTGCCATTTGTAGTAAGTCAATAAAAAAATAAGTTTGAAAAATAGCTAGAAGGGAGTTACCCTGCAAGGCTGAGTAATGTTACTGTAAGAAGACTTGTAAAACAAACAAACAAACCAAAACAAAAACAAAAACAAAGCAAAACAAACAATAACTTCCTTCTCCAGATGTGGAATACTTCCTTATAAGTTGTTGATTAGGGAGATGGATGAGTACCCCAAATAATGCAGGCTATTGTTTCTCCTCTTGGCTGCCCACCAGAAGTACTTGATAAGATACTATTGCTGAAACCATACCTTGGTTTCCTGATTCATAGTAAGCAAGGCAATTTACATGGAAGCTTCGTTTATTCTGGTAGATTTCATAGTCATGGCAGGTGATGCACAGGCTTCTATCTGAGGTTAGGAATCAATGGTCATACAACTATGAACCACAGTTCCAATCTCTTGTGTGAGATGTGTCCACTAGTGCAATTGTTGCATTTAAAATAGAACAAAGAGTTACTGAGAAGTATACTGGCTCAGTAGGGAAGTGGAAAAACAGCATATATGTTTGACACAGGAAAATAATTATATGTAGATGTAATTCTGAATGGTTTTATTAAATAAGAAACACAGAGCCAAATGCAGAGTTAAAAGCCCCAGAGGTCAGAGAGCAGTAGCTAAGAGCTGATACCAAGACCTCCTTCTTACCACCGGCTGCTGCAGCCATCCTTCCCCTGAGAAAGAGACCTACTTCCTGTGTGTCTGTCCTTTTATTGACTTTCTGTTCTGCCTTCTCATTGGTTGTAAACCCAACCACATGACCTCCTCGTACTGCCTGTCTATACAGACCTTCAGGTCTCTATGGTTGGTATTGAGGTTAAAGGAGTGTGTCTCCAAGCTGGCTATGTCCTTGAACACACAGACTCTGACTGCCATGTGATCAGATTAAGGGCATGTGCTACCACTGCCAGACTTCTACTATGGCTTGCTATTAGCTCTGACCCCCAGGCAACTTTATTAACATACAAATAAAAACAACATTTCAGTACAAATAAATATCACCATATGTATATTTCAACATGTTTCTGTATTAAGCAGTTTTACTACCAGACAGTAATACATGGCAAGCAAGGAAGGCAGTTCAACAGCAATAGACAAAGTGAAAGCGAGGTAGAAATAAACACTTTGAAGTTCCTTTTTTATACTGCCTTCCTTGCTTGCCAGTCTCTGAAGCTCCTGACACATTCAAGCGATACCCTGTGAGAACACCTCATTGGAATATGAAAGTACAGCATAAAATCTCAACTCCACTTCCACCAAGAAGTATAAACTTGCAGTTTGGAAAATCTTGGGGCCATCAACCAATGTGCCCAGTAGCCAGGAGAGCTAGAGTTAAAAGGGAGTGAGAGAGCAATGCTACACTGTCATTCCTACTTCACATCCTCAAGATAGACGCTGCAAAGGGACAGTTCTTGAAGCTCTCACCTGGTAAACAAATGGAAGCTACCTCTCAGGTTGCTCAGTAGATCCTTTCACAGCAATGTAACATAACTGCAATAAGACTGTTAGGCCATGGTTGGTTGATATCCCTGGGAGGCTTGCTCTTTTCTGAAGAGAAATCAGAGGACTGGATCTGGGGAAGGGATTGGGCATTGCATGGAGTGGAGGGAAACTGGTCAGGATGTAACCAATGAGAGAAGAATAAGAGAAGAATAAATTAAAAAACAAACAAACAAAACACCTGAGCACATAGATAGCATCAAATACCAAAATGAAAACAAAGACCCAATCCATCAAAGTTCATAGTTCTGGGAAAGTCTCCAAATGTACTAACCTTGCTTTTTGACTTCTGTAGTTCCCCTTCTGGCTAACTGTTCTTGTTAACTGAAGTGTGTCACCCTAGAACATGGATTTTGTGCTTAATAGCTCACCTTGAGAAAGGCTCAGCACTACACTGGGTTTCTGAACTCCAAGTGTAGTTGCCCTCTGACTAATAAAGATTTTCTATTGGCTTAAAAAATCCATAGAGAAAGGGTGCAAAGTCAATGCCAATTCTTCACATGTCATGGCAGCCTCTTCATAAAGGAATGAGTGGTTTTCTAAATATTTTCTTCTCATAGCTAAAATGCAAAGTATTATGTGTTTCTTTAATTAAAATTCACATTGGAAATAAAAATAAAGGTCATTTATCAAGAGCTTTAAAAAAAGGACTAATTTCCTTGCCTTTTCCTCAAACAATTAAACAGAAGATTCAATGACTGAGATGAAACGGAAATTTCACAAATTATTAAATCTTTTCAGTCACTACAGATGTCTATAGCTTGGACTTGTTCTTCTCTTCTTTGATTCTTTTTCCTTCCCCCAGAAAAAAGAAGACTTTACTGTATTAAATCTTAATGGGACTGAATTTAAAGTAAGTCACTGTTACAAAAGTTTGATGACATATCTTAAGATAATTATGAATGCCCTTCCATGTTTAAAACAAAGAACAAGCATAAATAAGAACATAACTTCCTAGTTTTCTTCAATAGAAATTTACTAAAATGCTTATTCATTTTTCATGGGCTATCTCTGTTTATTATTTCTGTTGACTAAGACTTTACAAGGTTACAGTAAGGGCAGAGAGATATGAATAGGAACAATAGATGGTAGGTAAAGGTGTGAGAAGTGCATGGAATAAAAAAGGAATGTGAGGAAAAGGAGATGGGAAGACATATCACAAACTGAGCTTATGGGCAAGGATTCCTTAAATGTCTGGCAGTATAGAGCAACTTCTGAGCCAAAGGATGCAGAAGAAACCACTGATTGTCTTAGCACCATAAGGACAGAACCTTCAAGCCTTCCTAAGTCAATCAACACAGGGTTTAGGATGCTGAGACAGGATAGCACCTATTGCTGTCAAATTGGCTCATAAGAAATTCATCCTGCAATGTGGCTTCATACTGGGGACAAATTGAAGGATGGAACAAAACTGAGGCAGATTAGGAATAAGCAATATAGCTGAGGAGAGGGAAGAGCTAGATCTGTGCTGTCAAACAAATAGGATGGTTCTGTTGTCCTTGAACTGACCCTGTCCTGAACTGGTATCTGCTGTCAGTATAAAACACACATACGTTTAAAACTTAGAAGGAAAATGCAACTTATTCTAATAATTACTTTTAAATATTTGATTACATGTTCAATAATATTTGGTGTATATTATGGTATGTAAAATAAACTATAACTTCATGTTTATCTATTATCCAGTAATTATTAGAAGTTTAAAATTACCGCCATACCTCATAGTCATGACAATCACTGTGTTACTACTGGAAAAATAGCTTAGAAAAAAGTAAATAAACAGACTTTGCATCACAGAACAAATCCAGTCTACCACTTATTTGTGCAGATATTGTCACTTTAGAGCACACTAATTCTTATTTGTTTAATGACTACATTATAAAATATTTGTCCTTATACCCACATGTCCACATACCCCTCTTCAAGAAAAAATTCTCTTTGTAACAGATGGCAATCATAACAAAAATACCTCAAGCAGTTAAAATGCAGTTATGGAGCCCAGTCCAAACATCCACAATAATACTGTACCTGAGGCTGAGGTATCATTGTGGAAGAGGGGATGGAAAGATTGTAAGAGTCAGAGGAATAGGGAGTATGCTGTGAAAAAAAAAACTATTTAAAACACTTCATTTGATCTGGGCGGTGGTGGTGGTGGTGGTGGTGGTGGTGGTGGTGGTGGTGGTGGTGGTGGTGGTGGTGCACGCCTTTAATCCCAGCACTTGGGAGGCAGAGCCAGGAGGATCTCTGTGAGTTCAAGGCCAGCTTGGTCTACAGAGCGAGATCCAGGACAGGCACCAAAGCCACACAGAGAAACCCTGTCTTGAAAAACCAAAAAGAATAAATAAATAAAATAAAATACGTCATTTGATGTTCAGTAGCAGAATGATGAAGAATATGATCCCAGTTATAGAAAGAACCAGAGAGGAGAGCCAGATTAGTGGCAAAGAGACCCCAAATGTGCCTAACAGGCTCAGTGCAGTATGAGTGAGAGAGAAAAGGAAATGGAGAAATGAAGATTTAAGAGTAGAAGACGTGGATTGAATACCCTTGTATCCCAGAACCAACTGCCCTGGAACTCTCTCTGTAGACCAGGCCTCAAATTCACAGAAATCTGCCTGCCTCTGCTTTCTGAGTGCTGAGATTAAAGGTATGTGCCACCATACTTGGCCCCGATAGTTGTTTCTAAAGCTTGTTAATATGGTACCTTATAATAAAAAGTACAATAAAATTTTCAGGATGGGATGACATTTTTTGTCTCTTTTGTGATACATGGCAATGCAACTAAGTCTGATTTCAGGAGATTTGAATAAAGATAATTGTATCATGGCTATGCTTGTAAAAGAGGATTCTTATCCTTTTTTTTCATGCTTGGTACTGATTTAAACACAGAGTAAGTAGGATGTAGAGGAATGATGATGAAGATAACAGTACAGAAAGCCATGTTACTTTGCTGGGTCATCAACCAGGTCAAAATTTTCCATGACAAAGATGTGATAGCTCCTACTATCATAAACACTAGTATTATGTTCTCTATAGAAACCGCTCAACAAATATCCATGCTAATACTCTCTTGTATTATGGGATTATGTTTTAGCACATGGACTGCAACAGATTACGAATGGTGGCAGAAGCCAGATGCACCCAAATCAAATTACACAGAAGCACTGTACCAGTGACTTCTCACCATGGCGGCCAAACATAAAGCCAATTACGGAGACAGAATGAAATTAGAGGCAGCACTGGTAATGAGCATGCTGGAAATGAGCTCATGGAAATACATAACAGAGGGAGCTGTGATCTTAGAGGTATTTGAATTTGTTTAGCATATTTAGTATACAAAAAGATTACTTAACTGGAAAGTAGGTGGCATGCTAAATCAAGATTAGGTCAACATTAGGAGTATTTTTTTTATATCTCATAATTAAAAGCAAATCCATGTGCCCTGATCCAATAATATTTCAGAAGAGATGAAACCATATGTCCTTAAGAGGAAGAAAAGAATGTGAAATGAGAATTTGTCTCCTTCATTCAAGCAAACACACTTGAAAGATGGGTGGGGTCACCCGTGATAGTTTTATGAATAAGTAGGGCTGCAGATGCTCACATTATCTTTACCACTGCAGGTCATTGTGAAGTAGCACCACTTCCCTCGGAGAGGACTCCAAAGACTGCAGTGAGTATAGCAGACTGGGTTTTCCTTCACATTTTTTACCTCTTGTCTTTTTCTTGGATGCTAATGTTTGGAAGAGTATCCATTGAACTATATCACAAAACTGGGGAAGAGCTATTCTGACATAATGCAATATTGCATTATCAGGCTGGATTAGGATCAAATTGAAAAAATGGAAGATCTAATTGCCAAACATTGAAAAATGATGCAAAATTACCAGAAGGATCATGAAATTTTTTGTTTGATTTTGCTTCTATCATTATTCATTTTCTATTAAGTCATGAGAAATAATACAAACAAAGACCTAGGAAGAGGGAAAAGTGAGTCAGAACAGCACAGGAAAAGTGAGTCAGAATGGCACAGAGAGGAGGACTGTGGGAGGCTTTAAATTTATTCATTTTTTATTTTAACACACATATATATGTATATATTCCATAAGGATGGTTTTGCTATAACATTTTCATATATACATAGTTTGAACAAACAACATAATCACTCATGAGTCTTTCTTATTTTGCTAGTCTAGGAGGCCTTGAACTTGCAATCCTTCTGTCTTATCCACCAGAGCAATTGGGATTAGAGATACACTACAATGGATTAAATTATATAACATATTTCTATATAATCTTTGTTCTGTTTGAACACAATTTAATTTCTCAGTGTTTCTTAAAAACGTGACATTAAAAATTGAATATAAAGCTTGAGATGGATTGTAAACTAAACAGAATATGCTTTAGTATTAAATGTGATATAGTCAATATACCTTAATAAAATGTTAGAATTTCAGGCCAAGAAAGTATTTCAAAAAAAAACCACATAATTTAATGGTTATTCCTAGGAACCTCCTTTATCAAGTTCACACACAGAGGCAGAGTGACTCAACTTGCCTGAGGCTTGGCAATGCTAGAGTGGGGGTGAGTTTTCAAGTCCACAAACACAGTAGGGTTAAGATTGATCTCATAAATTTCTTTCAAATTGAAAGACTTATATAGAGCTCATGGTTAACAATTACTTCAAAATTTCTTTACTAAAATTTTACCACCCATTTACTAAATAGTTATCATTAGTCATTCAAATTATGTTTATATAAATTTTAAAATGTACTTTTAAGTACACATGATTATATCAAGTATAAATATATATGCTTTTCCTTGCATAGTTTTACACTGTAAACTCACTTTTGACATAGTTTTTTTTTTTTTTAATTATGAATGCCTGGCCTTATCTTGGCTTAGTTTCTTGCCAGCTTTCCTTAACTTATTTCATCTACCTTTTGCCTCTGGGCTTTTTTTCCATTCTTACTTCTGTATCTTACTCTTACTCCATGGTTTGCTCTGTGTGTAGCTAGGTGATTGGCCCCTGGTGTCCTCCTCCTCTGGCTGCTCAATCTTATCTCTTCTCTCAGTTTTCTCCTTCTGTTTATACTCTCTGCCTGCCAGCCCCGCCTATCCTTTCTCCTGCCTTGCTATTGGTCAGTTCTTTATTAGACCATCAGGTGTTTTACACAGGCACAGTAACACAGCTTCACAGAGTTAAACAAATGCAACACAAACAAAAGCAACATATCTTAAAATATTCTAATACATTTCCCCCTTTTGTCTAAATAAAAATAAAGGTTTTAACTTTAACATAATATAACTACATACAACAAAAGCAATTATCAAGTAAAAATTAATTTACAATATTCAATCCATTTGTAGTTAGCACATTCAGAGAAAATAATGCATTATCTATCCTATCTTAGTGAAACTAAAGTTTTATACCTAATTTACTTTCTATCATAACTAAAAAGCACTACAACTATAACTATTTAATCTTCAGCTCCATTGAAGGCCCAGAAGGATATAACGTTATCTAACAACAGAGTCATTTGACTGCCTGGAAAGTCACCCAAAGTTCCTCTGCAGTGTTGGGGCATCCATCTTCAGCCTACAGGCCTAGGGTATATGGTAGACTTTTCTATGAAGCAGGAATTTGGGACTGTCCTGCCTTGTTTTGGCAAAGTTCATCAGTCTTTTTCTTGCAAGTCCTACATGCCCAGCCTGCTCAACACATTGTCAGCAGTCAAAGGCAAGGACAGTTTCTTTGCTCAATGGCTAATCTTGCCACAATGAAAGCAAACTCCATAAGGTGCTTCTTCAATGCCCACCATCTTCTCTGAGGTAAATTAGTACTAGCAGGAGCAGATGACAGAGGTATTTTTATTTATACTGAGCCATCAATATTTTGTAACATTGGTTCTACGAGGATTTCTCTGAAAACTAAGTGATTCTGTTGCCATTTGGGACTTAAGAGAAACACCTCCAGACTTGGAATTCGTATTCTTTTCCTCACAGGATTGGTGGTCCACAGATATACCTCTTTTTCTGTGGATTCATCAACTGAACATGGAAAATAATTGTGAAAAGATTGTCTATAATGAACATGTGCATTGTTTCCTAATATTATTCTTTAAGTAATACGGTTTCATGGTTCTTTGCATAGCACTTGTACTGCTTTACATGTCCTCAGTAATCCTTGAATGATATGCAGTATACGTGAAGACGTGTAAACATTACACAAAATGCTGCATTGTTTTATATAAGAGATTAGAGTATCAAAAAAGTTGCTCTTCAAAGGGACAAGTTGGTGGTACTGAAACTAATCTCTTGAGGAAAGAAGGGATGATTGTAACAAACTTCAGATTGTATAGTTCAAAGAAGTATAAAATTATATTTTAACATTCCACAACACTGTATGATTAATACTAAGTATGCCTGTAGACAATCCTGTAGACAAATTTCTAAACGGTCTTATAAAATAAAAAACAAGGAGCCAAATATAGGGGTGAAAGCCTTAGAGATCAGGGAAACAGTGATAGCCACCAACCTTACCTCACCAGCTCTGCATCTCCCAAAAAGTGAGCTACTTCCTCTCTAACTGTGTTTTTATTGCCTTGCTGTTCTGCTCTCTCATTGGCTCTTAACCCAGCTACCTCAATTCCTTGTTATTGCCTGTCTGTACAGAAGTCCAGATTTCTATGGTTGGTACTGGGATTAAAGGTGTGTGTCACCACGCTTGGCTGTTCCCTAGTGTGTCCTTGAACACACACACACAGAGACCCTGCCTGCCAAGTGATCAGATTAAGGGTGTGTGCTACCTCTGCCTGACTTGTGTTAATGGCTTGCTATTTCCTCTGATCTCCAGGCAAACTTTATTTACTAACATACAAATAAAATTTCACCACATTTCAGCACAAGTAAAATATCACCACATTGCCTTATAAACCAACACCAGCTTCTTTCACACTGGTAAATAAGAGAAACCATGAAATATACAAATATGAGGGTTACAATTCCATAGAAAAGTAACAACAAACCTAGAAGTTTTTTTCTGGATATATTTGGAATGAGAGGAAAATTACAGCTGCAACCTTCTTGCCACTTTGTAAAATTTCTTCTTCTGAGTGGCTTAGAATATTTTTTCCTAACAGAAGATAATTAAAATAAAATGTGAAAATTCAAAGTAGACTTACATTTAACTCTACACTAATCTTATATAGAAAAACATTTTGACACTATCAACATATTTTTATTTATTCCATGCTTGATGTTCCGTGACACAGCAGAAAACAAAGCAGTGAAGGTTTTCTCCTTATTTATGACATGCAATTGTGAACCATTTGCTCCAACACATCCAACTCTCATGGTGCATTTTCAAGACGAGTCCTTATGGAATAAAGTCATAAACCACATAGACACTTTTCTCTGTTCTTTTAAGGAGAGTCATGCAAGGTATTTATCAATGAGTAAATATGTAAATCTCTAAAATTGGTGGCTGCAGAGAGTTAACTCACCTTCTATCACTGTTTTCCAAATAAATCATATTGCTATCCAAAAAAAGCAAATAAATGAGAAAGGCATAAACCCAAACAAGGAGTTTTCACAGCTCCCCATGAAGAGTGCCGTCTTTTTCAGTAGTCTGAAGAGTACCGGGTTAACACAATATTCTAGACTTGTGTGCTTAGCTTTCTCTATGTTATCTATTTCTCAGATACTATTCTCTTTTATTTTAAACATATTTTTTAATTTTGATTTTTTTGGGGAATTTCACATCAAGTACCCCAATCCCACCCATCTCGCTCGCACTCCCTCTGTTTTTTCCTTTTCTCCCTAGTAGCTTGCCCCCTCACTCTCCAAGGAAAACTAAAAGGGAATAATAAAGATAAAATGGAAAATATAAATAAGAATATTAATTAAAAAACAAACCAAACCAAAAAAAAAACACAAATAGACAAAAACAAAACAAAACAAACCAACACTTCGGCTCCATCCTTCCTGCCTCTCCATTCCTTTTCATTAGTCTGAGTAGCTTGAGAGCAGCACTGTATCATGTCGTATATTCTTTGACCATACAGCTTTACTTACAAATGTGTAATGTATTGCTGATCAGGTTCAAGGCCTCTGGCTTCCAGTACACCATCAATGCTGGACCCTCACTGAAACTCCTCTTGAATATTCTGCTGCCGTCCCAATTCATGGAGATATTGAAGCTATGGTTCGGCAGGGCCATTCCCTTCACTCACTCTAGCAGGGTATAGATGGAGTAGATGTTGGGTGTGCCGACTCGTAGTCCTGGATTTGTGCCTGGGTAGGTGATAGCTGAGTTGGTCAGACCAGGCTCCCAGGACCATTTCCCTCAGGTAAGGGGCAGACCCAGCTCTCCCATACCAGTGGTGATGGATAGGGCCACCCTTCCTAAGTGTCTGTGTCAGGGGCAGCTCTCCCATGAGGATCAGGATCAATGGGGACAGTGTCAGCTCTCCATTCGGGGAGGGGTGGCTCTCCTCATGCCAGTGAGCAGTGGGACCAGCTCAGCACAGGCCTTCATACTTCAACACATGGTTCATTATGTGGTTCGAAAGGGCCCCTGTGGGAACATGTACTGTGGACATCAACACAGACCCCATCTGTGTCTGGACCATGGACCCAGACATGGCCTTCAACAGCATCAGATACTAATCTTAAAGTATCTTGAGATGGTTGTTGTGGAAGACTGAGGCATTGAGAAGCTAACTTAGTGATAATTTGATTTGTATCATCACTGTTAGGCATGCTAAAGACATGTATGATTCAGATATATACAACATAGCATTATTGCTTCATACTACTGCATTTCAATTTAATATAACTGTTCATTCAAGAAAGCACATCATCTGTTCTTTCTGTCTGTGTGCTATATTTTAGCTCTTGTGCTTCTTCATACATGCATACATTTCTTAGCTAGTAACACTAAAGAAGTGTGTTGCTGACCATCTTGGAATCCCAAATGATACTAACATTCTCTATATTTGCTTGTTGTATTAAGGAACCACAGAGGAAATACCATGTTGACATTTTCCATTCACAGTGCAGATGCTATTTCTTCCAAATTCAGGTGGGCACAATTAACATTACAATCTCAAATGTGAATTTTAGTATAAATTTATCAGTTTTTATTGTCTTCTTAAAATCTTATGTTTCCCTATATTTATTTCAATACCATAGTATAGTAAAGTATTTCAATGTCCTAGAGAAAATAATAATAAGTAATTGTCTGTTAAAATTTTCACATTTTCACAATTAAAATTTAAGAAGTAGGTAGAAACTTTGTTTTTTTCACTCATCTTAAATTATACTTATTTTTAACTCCTGAGGCAAAGTGAAATGGACACTGATTTTGTGAGTAATTTTACAAGGCTTACAGATTACCAACTATAATAACTTTAATTAAGTTTTATTTTATCTAAGGTGTATAGGTGTTTTTGTTTATTTGCTTGTTTGGTTAGTTGTATTGGGGGTTTTGTCTGGCAAGTGTATCTGTGCATCACTTAGGAGTACCCAAGGTGGCCAGGAGGATTTGTCAGATACCCAGTAATTGGAGTTATAGGCGTTTGTGAACTGCCATGTGTTTGCTGGAACTTGAACTCCAATTCTCTGGAAAAGTATCCAGTGCTCTTAACTGTTGCTCCATCTGTCTAGTCCCAAGAAAAATAACTTTTAGATAATCTTATTTGAATTATCCTACTTGAAAGATCACTGAAACATTTAATGTAAGGTAGTTTGTTATGAATTTAATCAGTGTAGCACTAAGATCCTAAAGAACCTGAAATAACAGCCTCAGTCCTGTCATCAACTGTTCTAAGAAAACGACTTAGTGTTTTTATTTTTAAATTGGTATAATTACATGTTGTCCTGATATTGACACTATTTGGTTACAGCTAGTACAGAATAATGGACATTCTAAACGTCCGTTGCTGTTTCTTCTCCCTTAAAAGAGTCTTACAAAAGATGAGCTCACGTTTCTTACTTCAACTTCCTCATTCTTTTTAAGCCACACAAACACAAACACACTTAGAACTATCTTATATTTCTCTTCCCTCTCTCCAGCTTTATAATTAGGAAAAACAAAACTCCTTTCCCTTTATCTACAGTCTTGCTGCCAGTTTATCCTCTCCAGCCCCACTGCCTAACAAATCTACCTAGTTTTAGTGTGACTTTTCAGGACCAAAGAATAGACCTTTAAGGTTTTTTTTTTTTTTTTTTTTTTCATTAAAAAATGTGACACTTTATGGAACTGGAGCCATGATTTCTGCCACCTTAGCTGTATCTAGAAGTCTCTGCATTCTGGGGCATCTTCCTTTTCCTGCTTACAGCTGTCTATGGTTCTGCCAATCTCTGGGTAAACACTTCTTCAGCAGCAAGTACTAACTTGACGTTATTCAGAGGAAGTGTCGTGATGACTGAGAGTCTTCCAAAAGATAAAAAAGATACTTAGTAAGAATGCATTTCAGTCCGATTGACTTAATGCCATATACTGGAGCAGTCCTCTTTTTCTTTTTCCAGAGTTAATAAAATTGACTTAGTTTATGTTCTGGGTTAAATAAGTTGTGCGATAGCTGTTAACTGTCATGTGAAAAAATATCTAGAACTGCTTAGAAAAAAAGTCTTATTTTTTTTTTCATTCGCTGCTTCATAACATGGCTGTTTTGCATGCAATCTGCCTGTAATACTATCTTGAACTTTAAAATGCATCTTTACTTGAAAGGACTCAAAACATCTCTGTATATAATATCATCAGGTCATGTTTGTTTATATTCACCTTCTTTCTCAGATGATTTTAAATAGTTTACACGTACAGCAAAATAACAGCATAATATAAGCAAGATGTAGAAGGAGGGATAATAAAATATGTGAAGGAGAGCAGCCCTCGGCCGGGTTCGGGGGGGTGGTGGTGAGTGCATGAGCAGTACTAGTCCCACAGAAGTCTATACTGCCTTCGGGAGCCAGGAGAAGAAACATTGTTCTTTAACTAAAAGGTTTAATTATTATTGTTATTATTTATTTTTTTGAGTCTCTCTTGCATTATTATTTGAAACTGAACCTTAAGATTTGGCAACTAAGGGTAAGTTAAAAGATTGACATCATTCTGAACAAATTTACAAGTCTTTGAAAATGAACAGACAAAACTCATAGGTCAACTTGGACGTAGGTTTCAGAGTGATCTATGGAAAAATGTGGGTGTGTTCTGTTAAGGTTTCCTATGGTTCTCTCTGGTAGAATGTAGCAATTTCCTTGATCTTCCAAATTTTGCTACACAATCTTATGATTAAGGCTGAAGGATGTTCAAGATGATTTTTTCCCAGTATTTACCAAAGACAGTAAGTAGTACAAACTATGAAGATGTTATAGATTATTGAATTTAGTATAATATGTTATCATATACAACCTTATAGGAAGAATATCTTAACTGACACTAAGTAACTCAAAATGTAAACCTGTGTTGAAGTATTGGAAGTAAAACAACCATATTTAAAATTAATTTGCAATATGGTCAATAATAGTTTTAAGTAACTACTATATGATAAGGACAGTCACAAATCTCATTGTGACAGAAATTTGAAATTGGTTTCTTTCATTGTCATAGCTGTTCTGGAACAGTTGCCAGTCTAAAGGCCAGAATGAACATTAGCATCAGTAACACACAGGTTTCTACGACCAATCATGTGTGTATATTCCTTCCTTTGTTCCTTTATAAGTCGTGTTGGAATGCATGACATCAAAATTAGTCATCTACTTGTGGAAAAACAGATTGATTAGTATCCATCATATTTCTTAATGTTCAAAATATAAAGTTATTTAATATAACCAGTTTTTATAGAAATATGACCACAAAACTTCTCTGAAGACTTTTAAAATTTTTGTCCATGTTACTTTATTCAAATATGATAGGACTCATCATGAAATTTGATGTTTATATTAATATAAGAATCTAAACACTTTTTAAAATACCTAGGACAATACTTTCTTTTTCCTATTATCTTCCTTAAATCTAACAGTAAAATCAATTGCATAATGAAATGAAAGGAATATATTGAAATCACAAAACTCCATGTAAACAAAAAACCTTAGAATATGTATTAGTTTCAGATTTCTAAATTAACTTCAGCAAATTCTTCTTAAGATGGGTTTCTGAGTGATCAGTAAATTGTGTTCAAAAAAATGAATCATTTGGGATTGACAAGTAACAAAGATCAGTGGGATTTTTTTTCACATAAGCATCTTGTTTCTTCTCAAAAATTTGTTTAAAAATAGTGCACATGCAAATGTTTCTATTGGAAATGAAGTGTGGAATATTGACAAACACTCCAATATAGCAGGTTATTTGTGTTAATATAATTAAGAGATCTAGAGCTTAATTGGGGGAAAACTCACTGAGGATGAAATCAGTCAATAAATATGTATTGACCATCTGTTCCATATTACTTATACTGAGCTAAAGACTTTGGGTTTAAGGATAAGGAGGATGGTTTTTAGTTATGTGGCCTAGGATCTGTTTTAAAGAAACCAAAACTCACCTTTTTCTTTGGAATCCTAAGTAAATGCCACCCTCGCTCTCCAGTAAAAACAACCCATCACCAAGCTAATGATAAATGTAGCTGACTTAGAACAGCAGATGACTTGTTTTGGGGGTGCTCTAATGAGTTAATAAATACTATGACGAGGCTGAGGTGGGATTAGAACTCAGTGGAGGAAGGGTCTATAGAATTGGCATGGCCATTACCACATCACCATCTCTGACACAAATGTCAATGTATCCTTTCAAACAACCCCATCCCATTGTTAAAGGTACAGATTGGCTAGCGGGGTGTGGCTATGCAGCGCCTCGATTCTGAAATCACAGCTAGCGTTCCTCTTTTTCCTTTCCTTGAAAGGAGGTGAAAATATGACAGCTCAAAATGAAGCAAAAATTCAAGATAAAACAGACACCATTTTGTGCCCACTCAGTCGTCTTCCCAGGGTCATACATGTGTAAGTAGCTGTTTGTTTATAGTCAAGACCTTCTGTGGGTAAATCTGGCAGGGTATCAAAGACATTTAGCATAGATATTTCATTTTCAATGCATGTGTCTATTTTTTCCCCTGTTGATGAACCAAATATAACACATGCCGATGATTTTTAGGAATTTATTTTAAATCATGAGTGTTTTTCCTTCTTTTCTTTTTCTGAACGTTCACAGTAGCTGGGAGACAAGTGTTTACTTACCACTTTCCTCCCAACATAGCTTTGAGTGGCTGGGTGAACAAAACAAGACTGCATATTATTTTCCTTCTTCGGTGTCTCTATGGCTGTACCCATCTAGTCATTAATCAAACAAATATTGATAAATTTACCATCGATTAGGTATCAATGTCATTTGTGGCATAGAGTTTTAAGAGATGGGCTTTGCAGTCTCTGAGACCTGTTTTTGGGGGGCGACAATTGCCTCTGTCCTTGAATGGCCCTTGGGAAACCATTCAGTGACTCAAAGCCTCTTTGGCTTGTCCATTAACATCAAGTAACAAAAATGTTCATTTTATTTGTGATGTCTTGCAGATCAAATGAGATAACCTATGCAAAGGGGTTAGCATACTACTTAGCATACAATAAACATTTGATAAATGTCAAAATTTGTTTTCATTTTATTGACATCCACAACCACCTTGAAGAGTAGATCTGAAACTTGAGGTATAGATCATTTCAAGAATTTAAGGTTGGCATATTTAACAGTACTACATCTATGAAAAATAATCATACTTTTGACAAACCCGGTTAAACTAAAAAGTAGTAGTTTTTTCTTCTTTCTCTCATCTTTCCGTTTCCGATCTTTTCCTAATCAGAAGAATATTTTTCAGCATCTTTTCCTTTCAGTTAGAAAATATTTGTATGGATAGTTAAGACTTCATGTCAAAGTGGCTTCCCTGTAACGATGTTTGACTCTGTTTGTTTTGAAATGTCTTGACCCAGTTTGAGTTCTGACTAGTGGCTGGTCAGTCCCCCCTTCTGAGTGGTTGATTAGCTCCACACTTCAGCCACACACCATGGCACTGTGCACCTGCCATGACTGTCACAGGGCCAAATAGCAGCTAATAGGGTGAGATCGCATACCCTAGAACCCTGGAAATAACCCGAATTAGTCAATCCACAGGGAACCAAGGTGCTGAATAGCTCCAGCCACCAGCCAGAACAACTTTAAACTGTCCACTGGAGCTCTAGCTCTCTGCTTGCAAATGCTGACTCATTTCTGGTCTGAGCTGCCTTCATTCTTGTGACACTATAAACAGAGCTCTGCCTCTCCTCTCTTCAGGTAACACGTTTTTTGCTTTTTTTTTTCCCCTCCCAATATTATAAGTATATTTCTTTTGTAAAAGAACCTGTTCCTTTTTTTCCTTTGGGCAATACTTGGTATCAAATCAGGGCCCCACACATGCTAGGCCAGCACTCTGCCAACTGAGCTGCATGTCAGCCCTCTACAAATGTGTTCTATTTAAAATGTTTGTGTTCTGTTATCAAATGGAGATATTTTGTTGTATGTTAATTAAGTTTTGTTTTAGACACTAATTCTATAATTATTTGGGGGAACAATACACAGTAAACAGGAATCAGGGGAATACATGTTTGTATATACATACATGCATACATACATGTAACATTAATAACTAAGTAAGAGTTCATGAATTTGAGAGAAGGGGAACAGAAGTCCTGGGAGTGGAAGGGAGGAGCTGGGGTGATGTAGTTGCAGTACTCAGGTGTAAAGTTCTCAAAAGATAAATTATTAAACAAAAATATTAGTAAACTCCTGCTTTAGAGTGTAAGGACCTACTTAAAAATATTATGTGGTATATCTCATAAAAACATATATGATAGGAAAGTGAGAGGAAGTTCTGAGAATAGACAAGACTACTGAGGCATGAAACGCAGAGAGGGGTCTGTCGTAGCTTCTAGAGGTAAATGTCAGAAGGCGCTGATTTGGTCATTAAGGTTAAAGTTGAAATGAGAAGATGTAGTTTTTTGAAAGTAGATTAAATTAGTGGAGCTTTATAACCATAGATTGGACTTGGAAATTGCGTAAAGAATTGGCAAAGCCCACCTCTGGAGTTTCCAGGTGGACCAGGCACCTTGCCCTTCCTGACCCAGACTCCAGAAAGTAAGAAAGGAGGCTGTTCTACGTGTGTAAGGCACCGGCAGAGCTTCACTTGTCTCAGGTGTTGTGGGAAACAGGAAATTGCGGTGACTCTGATGGACGGCTTGTGATTGGGGAAGGTGCCATCAGAGATGAGAATACTGGAGGAAGTGAATCAGATAGCTTTTTCTTGACAAGGCTTTAATATTTGTAGTCTGCTCATTTTGATTTTGTGCTAGTCCTTCTGTGAATTCAGGTAATGGATTGCATAAAGCTTTTAATTTACTGGCTTACATAGATCTCTGAGAGTAGGTTCAAGGATGTGATTAACAGGATCCACAATGTCAGTAACAGTACGCTTGCATGCTTTCTCTCTTACTTATGTAACTTCCTTAGATTCACACTAAACAATGGCAGAGAGGAGACCTATTTGAACTAATGAGAGAGATGGGAACTGAACATACCAGGCTCAGAGGTTGATTAATAATCCAAAGAATTCTTGTGCCTGAGTTAACGATAGATGGTAGTAGGTAAACAGAGGAAGCTTTTGCTCAATGAGGAGACTGTATAAGGTTTATCTGCCAGGTCTTTGGGAAGAAAAGATCCATTTAAAGCAGTGGAATTGGGGAATGGGAACCACAGAAAAACCAGTGGTTGTGGTCTAAAAATTTGGATTCTGGGTTTGCAAAAAAGTTGTTTCCTAAGGCTACATAGAACATTATCACAAATATTAACCTACATGAAAGAATGTACACAAAAGAAATGTATAAAAAGCATTTAGAATATTTATTATAAAGTGACGTGGAAGCATAGCGGGAGGAATTCAATCTTCGGTTTTAATAAACATCAGCTCCTACCAATTTTTCCTCCTCCTCCACAGTTAACCGGAAGTGAGCGCCTTTCATCTGGCCTCCCCTCTCACTCAGTATAACCCCAGAAAACTTCTCTGCTGAGACTGTATTTTCTCAAATAGAGGCAGAATAAATGAGAGGGACAGAGAGGGAGAAATTCATCGTAGATACATTTGCTGAGGAGTCTGGAAGATGAACAAAACATGATTTCTTGAGGCTCTATAATGGACAGTCCTTTTTCTCACTGATGCACTTATGTGAAACTAGGAAGGATGGTAGAGTGCAAAAAAAAAACCCTCTAACTTAAAAAATGATGAAATCTTAGCAGCTTTGACTGTAGCAACTTATAGTTGAGTTATCCAAATACTCATAAAGCTGCCTTTAAATTTCTTTCCATTCTGACAGAATAATAGAATATTCCATTTCTTAAGAAATAGGAATAAGAATGAGATGTACACAAAAAAATAATAAATTCTACATTTGTGAATTTTCTCTGCAGTAGGAAAATGATGACACATCTTAGGGTCAGACCTTATTAATCATAAATCATTAAAATTATCAAGTTTCAAGTATTTTTCTTATTTTCTAGACAAAAGAGCCAAGAAGCATATTTGATATTTTCACATTTCATCCACACATTAGCTGGGTTACAATTTTATTTTTAAGGCTTCATTAAACAAATATGCCAACTCTAGTGAGTTTCTACAAACTATTCAACTCAGTTTAGATTAACAAGAAAATCAAATCCATAATAAAATATGTTCCTGAAACCCATTGTGCTATTTTTCTTCATGGATTTTTACAGATTTTGTATATTTCTGTCACATTATTTTTGGAGAGAGAAATGTAGTAAAAATTGCTCTTCAAACTAACAAACAAACAAAAAAATTCCCTTGTTATAGCCAAGATGACATGTGGATGATACTTTTTCCTAATTGCATCTACTGGAAACATCTAGAAACTGTGGAGTGGCACAGGTCATATGATCACGAGATTAGAAGGGTCACTGGGTTCTGTCACCATTGAGCATCGTGCATTTAATATTATCTCTCCACTTTGGTGTTTACAACTTACTGTTGAAGTTATGTGCTCTAACTGATTTATATTATTGCAAAAGACAAATCATGCTGATGTTAATGCTGGGTTGTATTGCACAATGCTCCATTAAAGGTAGGTTTCTCTGAGACGGAATCAATTGAGCTTATGAAGTTTCTTGTGCTTGTTTATTTCTCTTAATGCTATGATAAATTTATTGTTGCAATAAAGATTATAGCTAAAAACTTTCTGATGGAAAAGAGTTTTCCTATCTATGTCTCCTAGCAATGAACACAATACAGAATAAATCCTGGGGCCTGGGGATGAAGATCTATCTTTCTGCTTCTCAGTGGGACAGGTCTTCTCGAAGCCTCAGTCTAATATATGTCATTTGTCTTTTGTTTCAAACTTTTATACTGTTCATTGTTTTGTATTTATATATAAATACATGTATATATAATTATATGTGTATATATATATATATGTATGTATAAACGTATGTGCTTGTGTGTGCTCATGGAGAGAGAGCACATATGTGTTAATGTGCTCACAAACATGTGCAGGCGGGGCCAGAGATAATCTTTCAGTATCATTACTCAAGAGCTCATCTTATTTTTTGAGACAGGGCCACTTACTGGCCTAGGAGAGTCATAAACTGGGCCAGGCTGGAGGACCAGCAAGCCTCACTTCCTCCAAGTCCCAAGAGGGTAAGAGCTGCTGTGCTTGTCTGTTGATGTGGATTCTGGGGATCAAAATGAACTCATGGTTTCACAGCAGATGTTTTCCACACTGAGCTGTCTCATCAACCCCATTCATTTTATTTTTCCAACAAAAATAAAAATCAGTAAGAAGACCCTATATAAAAATAATTATTATCTAATTGAATTCTCAACTTAAAGCCAGAAGGACAAAGAATATGACTTATTTTAACAGCTTAGAAATATTGAAGTGCATTTTGTATATTGGAATAGTTGGAGAAATGATAAGATACTTCACATCATTTTGTAAAGGAAAATGTATGAAATGATTTGAGATTCTTGACCTGAAGACTTTAACAGTGCTGGCTTGCTAGGGTCATTTGATTGAGAAAGCGAACAAGAGCAAGCATGTGAATATTAATCTGAAATATTGCCCTTCTTTCTCGTGTGTGTGTGTGTGTGTATGTGTGTGTGTGTTGTGTATGCTTGTGTGTACAGGCACATGTGCATATATACGTGTTGTGTGTGGAGGACTAATATCAATAAACAAAGTCTTCCTCTGTCTTTCTATACCTCATTGTTTTTTAAAAGACAGGGTCTCTCACTGAACCCAGAGCTAGATGCTTCAACTGGATTGGCTGGTCAGGAAGCCCTTAGGCTTTTCTTGTCTCCAACACCCTTGTATGGTGGTCACAGATTCATGCTACCAGGCCTAGCTTTTATGAGGGTCCTGGGGGTCCAAATTACATCTTCATATTTGCAGAGCAAGCACTTTACTCACTGAGTCATGATCAGTGTTTTAGCATTATTATTATTATTTTCAGTTTAAGGAAAGCATCTAGTATCAATCTGTAGATGGAGCAAGCAGGGGCACCATGTGGAAACTGTGCAAGAATGACAAGCCACTCAATTGCCAACTAGCAGCAAGGTGGTGTTCATGGCACGTGAAACTTTTTTGTTAGTTAGTTCAATGTCAAGATTGACACATCTCAAACATTTACAAATCAGATGGCTTTGCTAATAACCATGAAGTGTGGCTGGGTCCTTGGAACCCACATCTTCTCAGTTACCTGATTTGTACTATACAGATACCTGAAACTGTTGTCTACTTGTATAGATAAATAGACAAGTAACCCTAGGCAAGTAATTAGTTTTCTGTTTCAATTTTATAATCAGTAAGTTTGAATTCATATATGCCCCATTATAGTAAAAGTAATAATTTGATATTTAAAATAGTACTGATATGGTGGTATACAGCCATAATCCCAACACATGGGAAGTGAGAACAGACTCTTAAGTTTGAGGCCAGCCTGAGGTACGCGTAACCTATCTCAAGATCAAAACAAAAAACATTAAAAATGTTGAATAATATTCACCAAAAATATATGCAGAGTATCCTTTCACGTTCTTCTTTTGTTTTTTCTTTTTAAAGAGTTTATCTTCATTTCTGGAGTAAGAATTTGGGTACATGTGCCTTTTACATTTAGGCTCACTTGAGATGCCACAAGGAACTATTACTATTTCTCACTTGTGGGAGAGACCATTGCATGTTTAACTACTGTCTGCCCATGCCTGAGAGTCTCCTTATCTCCTTTAAAATAAAACCCAGAGAATGCTCAGTGGAAAAGGCAAATAGATATCATCTAGGAATTGTTTGGAGATGCTTTGATCTCTTTAATCTTTGGAAGAATTTTGCCTGAATAAAAAAGAAAAGAAAGGTGAGATAAAGGATGTTTTAGATGGACTAGATCAAAGTTTAACTAGGACAACTCTAGGATTAGTTCTGTGATTTTGCTGGGTTCAGTCTTCATTGTCGTCATCAGATGTCATCATCCTCTTCTGCTGCTTCTTGGGCTGCTGTTTCTCCTTCTTCTTCTTCCAGCTATTCCTTCCCTCCTTCCTGTTCCTTCTCTCCTTCCTTCCTTTTCCCCTTCTTTCCTTCCTTCCTTCCTTCCTCCCTTTCTTCCTTCTTTCTTTCCATTCTTCCATCTTTTTTCTTC
>CABHPP010146142.1:0-47730 GCA_902168425.1 Peromyscus attwateri | reverse complement strand
CTTAACAGAGAAATAAGGGGACTAAAAGATCTTATGACTCAAGTGGACTTAATAGATATCTACAGAACATTCCGCCATAACACTAAAGAATATACCTTCTTAGCACCCCATGTAACCTTCTCTAAAATTGACCACATGCTTAGTCACAAAGAAAATCTCAACAGATACAAAATAATTGAAATAAGCTTCTGTATCTTATCAGACCACCATGGCTTAAAGTTAGATTCCAACAACAACAAAAATTACAGAAAGCCTACAATCTCATGAAAACTGAATAATGCTCAACTGAATTACCAATGGGTCAAGGAAGAAATAAAGAAATTAATGATTTCCTAGAATTCAGTGGAAATGAATGTACAACATACCCAAACTTATGGGACACTATGAAAGCAGTGCTAAGAGAAAAATTCATAGCACTGAATATCCATATAAAGAAGTTGGAAAGATCTCACACTAGCAACTTAACAGCATGCCTGAAAGCACTAGAACAAAAAGAAGCAAACTCACCCAGGAGGAGTAGAAGCCAGGAAATAATCAAATTGAAGGCTGAAATCAATAAAATAGAAATAAAACATTACAAAGATTCTATGAATCAAAGAGTTGGTTCTTTGAGAAAATCAAGCCCTTTTCCAAACTAACCAAAGGCAGGGAGAGAATATCCAAATTAACAAAATCAGAAACAAAAAGGGAGACATAACAACAGACAATGAGGAAATCCAGAGAATCATCAGGTCATACTTCAAAAACCTGTACTCCACAAAATTAGAAAATCTACATGAGGAGGGAGGTAAGGGGAATCTGTGTATGTAAAAATGAATAGAAAATCTCTTAATAATAATAATAATAATAATAATAATAATAATAATAAATATATTAATAAAAATGGAAAATCTAAAAGAAATGGACAATTTTCTTGATAGGCACCACATACCAAAGATAAATCAAGACCAGATGAACAATTTAAATAAACCAATAACCACTAAGGAAATAAAAACAGTCATTAAAAGTCTCCCAACCAAAAAAAAAAAAATCCCAGGATCAGATGGTTTCAGTGCAGAATTCTACCAGATTTTCAAAGAAGAGTTAATACCAATACTCTTCAGCTTGTTCTACATAATAGAAACAGAAGCAACACTACCAAACTCCTTTTATGAGGCTACAGTTACACTGATGCCCAAACCACATGAAGATGGAACAAAAAAAAAAGAGAATTATAGACCAATCTCCCTTGTGAACATTGATGCAAAAATACTCAATAAAATGTTGGCAACCTGAATCCAAGAACACATCAAAAAAATTATTCACCATGACCAAGAAGGCTTCATCCCAGTGATGCAAGGATTGTACAACATAAGAAAATCTGTCAATGTAATACACCATATAAACAAACTGAAAGAAAAGAAGCACATGATCATCTCATTAGATGCTGAGAAAGTCTTTGACAAAATCCAACATGACTTCATGATAGAGGTATTTGAGAGATCAGGAATACAAGGAACACACCTAAACATAATAAAGGTAATTTACAGCAAGCTGACAGCCAACATCAAATTAAATGGAGAGAAAGTCAAAATGATTCCACTAAAATCAGGAAAAAGATAAGACTGTCCACTCTCCCCATATTTATTCAATATAGTACTTGAAGTTCTAGCTAGAGCAATAAGGAAACTAAAGGAAATCAAGGGGATACAAATTGGAAAGGAAGAAGGCAAACTTTCACTATTTGCACATGGAATGATAGTATATAAAGTGACCCCAAAAATTCTACCAGGAAACTACTACAGCTGATAAACACCTTCAGCAATGTGGCAGGATACAAGATCAACTCAAAAAAAAAAATCACTAGCCCTCCTATATACAAATGATAAACAGGCTGAGAACAAATTAGAGAAACATCACTTTTTACAGTAGCCACAAATAATATAAAATACCTTGGGGTAACTCTAACTAAGCAAGTAAAAGACCTGTATGACAAGAACTTTAAGTTTTTGAAGAAAGAAATTGAAGAAGATATCAGAAAATAGAAAAATCTCCCAATGCTCATGGATAGGTAGGATTAACATAGTAAAAATGGCAATCTTACCAAAAGCAATGTACAGATTCAGTGCAATCCCCATCAAAATCCCAACACAATTCTTCACAGACCTGGAAAGAACAATACTCAACTTCATATGGAAAAACAAAAAAACAAGGATAGCTGAAACAATCCTGTATAGTAACGTCACCTCTGGAGGCATCACCATCCCTGACTTCAAGCTCCACTATAGAGCTATAGTAATAAAAATAGCTCGGTATTGGCATAAAAACCAACATGTGGACCAATGGAATCGATTGAAGACCCTGATATTAATCTACACACCAACGAACACCAGATTTTTGGCAAACCAAAACTGTACAATAGAAAAAAGAAAGCGTCTTTAACAAATGGTTCTGGCATAACTGGATGTCAACATGTAGAAGATTGAAAATAGATCCATATCTATTGCCATGCACAAAATTCAAGTCTAAGTGGGTCAAAGACCTCAACATAAATCCTGTTATACTGAATTTGATAGAAGAGAAAGTAGGAAGTAATCTTGAAAGCATTGGCACAGGAGACCACTTCTTAAATATAACACCAGTAGCACAGACACTGAGGTCAACAATTAATAAATTGAACATCTTGAAACTGAGAAGCTTTTGTAGGGCAAAGGACACAGTCAATAAGACAAAACAACAGCCTACAGAACAAGAAAAGATCTTGCTGGGCGGTGGTGGTGCACGCCTTTAATCCCAGCACTCGGGAGGCAGAGCCAGGCGGATCTCTGTGAGTTCAAGGCCAGCCTGGGCTACCAAGTGAGTTCCAGGAAAGGCACAAAGCTACACAGAGAAACCCTGTCTCGAAAAACCAAAAAAAAAAAAAAAAAAAAAAAAAATGAAAAGATCTTCACTAACTCCTCATCTGACAGAGGGCTGATCTCCAAATTTTAAAGAATTCAAGAAACTAGACATCAAAATACTGAACAATCCAATTAAAAAATGGGCTACAGAGCTGAACAGAGAATTCTCAAGAGAAGAATCTCAAATGACCAAAACACATTTAAGGAATTGCTCAACATCCTTAGTCATCAGGAAAATATAAATCAAAATGACTCTGAGATACCCTCTTACACCTGTCAGGAAGGCTATAATCAAAAACACTGATGATAGCTTATGTTGGAGAGGATGTGGAGCAAGGGGAACACTCCTACACTGTTGGTGAAAGTGCAAACTTGTACAGCCACTTTGGAAATCAGTGTGGCAGTTTCTCAGAACATTGGGAATCAATCTACCTCAAGACCCAGCTATAACACTCTTGGGCATATACCCCAGGAAGACTCAATCGTACCACAAGGGCACATGCTCACCTATGGTCATAGCAGTATTATCCATAATAGTCAGAACCTGGAAACAACCTAGATTCCCCTCAACTGAAGAATGGATAAAGAAAATGTGGCATATATACACAATGGAGTCCTACTCAGCAGTAAAAAACAATGACATCATGAAATTTGCAGGCAAATGATGGAACTAGAAAATATAATCCCAAGTGAGGTAACCCAGACTCAGAAAGAAAACATGGTATGTACCCACTCATAAGTGGTTAATAGATGTAAAGCAAAGGATACCCAGACTACAACCCATAGCTCCAGAGAAGCTAGCTAACAAGGAGAACCCAAAGAGGAACAAATGGATCACTCTGGGAAGGGGAAATAGATGATATCTCCATGAGCAAACTGGGGATGGGGGGGGGGCAATGGAGGTTAGGGGATGGGGGATGAGAACATAAGGGAACGAGATGGTTGAACTGTAGCAAAGATGGAGTAGGAGAGCAAGGAAAGAGATACCATGATAGAGGGAGACATCATGGCTATAGGGAGAAACTGGGTGCTAGGGAAGTTCCCAGGAATCCACAAGGATGACCCCACCTTAGACTACTAGCAATAGTGGAGAGGGTACCTAAACTGACCTACTCAAGTAATCTGATTGGTGAATACACTGTCATCATAGAGCCTCCATCCAGTAACTGATGGGAGAAGATGCAGAGATCCACACTCAAGTACCAGGCCAAGCTCCAGGAGTTCAGTGGAAGAGAGAGAAGAGGGAATCTATGAGCAAGGGGCATGAAGATCACCATGAGGAAATGTATAGAGACAACCAAACCAAACTAGTGGGAACTCATGAACTGTGGACCAATAGCTGTGGATCCTTCATGGGACTGGACTAGGCCCTCTGCACAGGCAATACAGTTGTTTAGCTTGACCTGCTTAATGGGCCCATGGCAATGGGATCAGGATCCCTCCCTGCTGCATGAGCAGGCTATTTGGAGCCCAGTGCCTATGGTGAGACACCTTGTAGAGCCTTGGTTCAGGGGAAGGGCTTGGACCTGCCTCAGCTGAATATATCAGGTTCTGCTGACTCCCCATGGGAGGTCTTGCCTTGGAGGAGGAGGGAATGGGGGATGGGTTGGGGGAGAAGACTGGGCAGCAGAAGGAGGTAGGAGAGAGGTACCTATGATTGGTATGTAAAATGAACAGAAAATTTCTTAACAATGAAAAAAAAAAAGAAAAAGAAAAAAAGAGTGATTTGGAGTACTTATCCCAAAACTATATGATTCCCATAGCCTCAAGGCTGATGGATCTTCATAGAAGAGGAGGTAGAAAGAATGAAAGAGGTAGAGGTTGTGAATAACTTCAAAGAAATGGTGTTTTCTAGAAACAACAAAGTAGATGCATATATGAATTCAAAGAGATAATGAGAGTATGCGCAAGATCTGCACAGTCTCAAGTCGGGCAAAATTTCAGCATGTAGGAGGAGAAATGGGCATGAAGTCCTACGTCCTAGCTGAGGAGCTATTGGCATCTGATTGCTCTGTCTTCAATGGTGTGAAAACTGGTGTATCAACCACACTCCGGGGCTGTCCTCACACCCAGGAATAATTGGCCAACAAAAACTGAACTTGATAAATTTGAGAGAGGGAGGGGAAAGAGAGAGAGAGATCGGGAGAGCAAGAGAGAGAGAGAGAGAGAGAGAGAGAGAGAGAGAGAGAGAACAAGGACATGATGGAAGGTGAGGGATATTCTGGGAGGAGTTGGGGGATGAGGATGAATATGTTTGATTGTATTGTATGAAATTTTCAGAGAATTAATAAAAGTATTTCTTTTAAAAAGAAAGAAACTAGATATAGGGCATATAAAGGAAATTAAAGAAAAATTTGGCTTAAAAGAATAATGGTACAACTGTTTTAATAATGTTTAACTGTTTATTATACATTTTAATAAAGTATATAATTTCCTTCCTGAATAAACTCAATTAAGTTTCTTTTCCTTGAGATAGCTTTTCCAAAGCTTGATTTCCCTTGTCAAAAAACAAATAAATAAGTAAATAATAAGTAACAAATTTATTAGTAGAGTGCACAGTATCTTTTAACCATTTAAAGTTTTAATCTGAAGAAAAGAAAGAACTACTTTGTAGATATGCTTAATTAAAACTATTGCCAATCATCCTTAATTGACATGTATTTGTTTTTAAAAAAAATATTAAAACTTTATGATCCAACCAACCTGCAAAAGTCACTTTACAGGTGCTACTTATAAAACCAAACTCTAGCTATAGTGTGATGGAAAGTAAGAAAAAAAAAGTTTAATAATCTGTGAATTTAAAAATGCTCAATTAAGAACTGATAAAGGGCTGGACAGATTGCTTAGTGGTTAAAAGAAATCATTGCTCTTGCAGAGGAACTGGGTTTGACTCCCAGCACCTGCATGGTGGCTTACAACCATCCATAACTACAGTTACAGGGAATCAAATGCCCTCTTCTCACATCTGTAAGCATCAAATAAGCACATGGTGCACATACATACATGCATACATACATACATGTAGGCAACATACACACATAATAAAGCAAAACATAAGTATCTTGAAAATGCCAAAAATTCATTACCTGTACTTTAAGAAAAAACTAAAGAGCTAATGACCTTAGAAGCAAGTACACATCTCAAACATAATAGTTCTCCAACTAGAGAATAATAAATTCTTAAAGGGCTTGTGATGAATCGTTCAGTGCTATTCTTAAAACCACCCGCAGTCAACAGTCTCATGATGAAATTACTCACAGGTAATTAATTGTCCACAGTAAATTTTTAACCTGGTACTGCTCATAAACAATTTCCAGAACTGCCACTGAAGTTGTTAAAACATTTCCAGCCTGAGAGTGTTGTTATTCCACCTGGAAAAAAAAAAAAAAAACCTGTCAGAACTGTTATAGATATCAGTGAAAAGAAATGGGGACACAGAGGGGGGAGTTTAGGGCTTCAGTGTCCAGTCTGTTAGCTCCTGTATGATAATTCTACATGTGTTATTTCATCTCAATTCTCAAAACAATATCTGAAGCAATTCCTATTTTTATTAGAGATAGGGAAATTAAAATTTTATTTAATGTCTACTCAGTTAAAAAACAAAAGCTATAGGTGTATAAAGTCATGCTAAAGTAGATACTGAGAAGACCAGGTAAAAGCCATAACAGATCCTAATAACTGTGTTAAGAATTAGGCTTCTCCAGAATCCTCTTGAAACTGGAATAGCAAGCAGTTTCTCAGGAAGCCAAGAACAAAGGGCAATCAATCACCAATGACCTTGACAGCAAAGATGAGAGGAACTGCATGTTGGCCTGAGCTAGTCCCTATAGTGGCTCAAGGTAATAACCAAATAAGGACAGAGCCTGAGACTTGTCCAGGCTTGTCCATAAGTGGAAAAACTATATAGCCTTAACCCACCCCTACTAGCCCTAGTCAACTAGAACATACTAATATGATTGCCACTCATGTAAGCCAATCCTAGATGGAATAACCTTACTCCTTTATAATTGCATTAGCTGTGTATAAAAGATCCTACAATCTTCTCTTGGGGTTGCCATTTTTCCTTTGTGTCAGATGTGCGGCCCCAGCATTCTGGTACCTTTTCTTTCAAGATAATAAATGCTCTTGTTGATTGCATACCTAGATGGTGGTTGTTTGTGGGATTTCTCCAGGACGTGAACAAATACATAAAGCAAGAACTGGCTCATCAAAGAGGGTAGGCTTTGAATGTGTCTGGTACCTTTTTCTGTCTTATTGACTAAATATACAAACAGAAAAAAAGTTATACTTCAGACTGATTTATTGTTCACATAATCTTGGGATTTCTCTCTGGCTAACTTTGCATAGCTTACAATTTGAAACTGAAATACCCCCCCCCCCACACACACACACACAGTCTTACATTTGAGCGTGTACATGAGAACAACATGTGATTTTGTTTGTTCTCAAATCATCTATTATATTTAAAATGTATGATACTGAGCGTAGAGAGATAGTTTAGTAGTTCAGAGTATTTTCTGTTTGTTCCAGTTAGTTTTTAAATAATCTGATGGAAACTAGAATCACAACCAGGCAGTGGTGGCGCACCAGTTTAATCCCAGCACTCGGGGGGCAGAGCCAGGTGAATCTCTGTAAGTTCAAGGGCAGTCAGGTCTATAGAGGGAGATCCAGGACAGGCACCAAAACTATGCAGAGAAACCATATCTCAAGAAAAAAAAAACCCATAAAAACTAGAATCTAGTTCTAGAATCACTAGAATCACCTGGGAAGAACAGACCTCAACTGAAGAATTGCTTCTATCACACTGGCCTGTGGACAAGTCTGTGGAACATTTTATTGTGTAATGATTGTTATAGGAGGGCCCAGTCCACTGTGGGAGGTGCTGTGTGCAGGGGTCCTAAATTGTATAAGAATACAGCTGAGAAAGCCATGGAGAGCAAGACAATAAACAGCTTTCCTCTCTGGCTTCTACCTCTGTTCCTGTTTGAATTCCTGCCCTGTCTTTGCTCAATGATGGACTGTGATCAGTACATGTAAGTCAAATAAACTATTTCCTCTCCACATTGCTTTTGGTCAGTGTTTTGTCTTAGGAATTTAAAAAAAAAAAAAAAAAAAAACTAGGACAATGCTCTTCCAGAGGATCCAAGTTCAGTTCCCAGCACTGACATCTGCTGGCTGACAATTACCTGTAACTCCGCCTCCTTGGATCCAATGCCATCCTCTGGCATCCTCAGGCACCTACACACACACACACACACACACACACACACACACACACACACACACACAAATTAAAAGCAAATATTAAAAAATATATAAAATATATAAATAATAATATATAATCCCCCATTTTCCAGATACAGAAACTGAGTGTCAAAGATATGAAAAAGCATATTCAGTATCTCAAAACAGCAAGTCAATAGAGCCTGGGCTCACATTTATATGTTTGCTCTTTAAGCCTCACATTATTATTATTATTATTTTTTAACCCCAGAGAGCGTCCCTTGAAGAACCAAATGAAGCCAGAGCAGTGTCTATCCACCAATGAACACAATCGGGAGTTTGAACAATATCTTGAAAGTATCTCTTCATTCTCATGCTCTTCTAAAGTAAGATTCTATTTTTTTCTATATGAAAACATTTTACATTATTTCTAAATTTTCTTAATTTCTAAATGTTCTAAACTAAAATTTAAAGTAAAACAAGTGCTCTGAGATGCTCATTCCCTGACCAAAAGCTTCCGTGGACTCTGTCTCACTATGGTGTCATTTGTGGCTGTTCTACACATGCCCATGTTTTAGAAACACAGCCCGAACCTTTTTCATCTAAAATAATGTGTGCTTTAAGGAGAGCTTGTACTTACTGATGACTGAGAGCCACCACACAACCCGCTTTATTTGTAGTATCACTCCAAATAGTATGAATAACAGTGAACCTTTTCTTCTCCCTAAACCTGAAGCAAACACACTGGAAGAGTTATCATTCACTGCAATTTTACCCCACTGGGTAAGAATTCCAGTCAAACTAAAGCACAGGTAGATCTCTGCTTGGGGTGCTTGCTTTTGAACTAGAAGCTTTGATGTGGTGAAAGTGAAATGGAATGTATATGTTAAAGGAGAAAGCAAGGAGATTATGAGTAGAAGCAATGGATCTATTGCCCTTGTCACTATTTGTATTTTTTAGTCTACTATACATACCCTGAATATGCCACAATTCCACAGCAAGTTTTGAGATGGATCACATTTAGCACCACCATTACTTCAGTGGCCTGATGTCATCATTTGCTTACAATACTTTCCTTTTTCATGGGTTAAAGAATGAAGACAGATGTTTTCACAGCTTTTGGTCCTGGGTACCCAATTCTTAAAAGTAATGGAAAGAATATTTGACTCATGGATGTGGCTGAGATAATTCTAAACAATGAAAATCAGGAAAAAGAGCATAAAATTATGTCAAATTCTTCAGTATTTGAAGAACATAAGGAACTCTTAGTATATTCAAAAATCAAGATTAAATTAGACTTGGAGAAGTCTGTGGTGCCAACATGACACAGTGCTTCCAACATTTCTCCTTCTTTACAATATACAGTCACACAAGTCAAATAAAATCCTTGAGTAAAACAAACCCTATTTCAGAAAAATTAAACCCTGGCTTTGTCTAGTTGTCTACAGATGGTATTTTTCTATGCTTCAATTCTAAGTTCCTGATAGCCTGTGGGCATGAGCTGTTGAATGAAAAGACTCTAAGCAATGCTTGGAGAGGATCTCAATCATGGGGCCTCTGAGCATGCATCTTCATATTTCATGCTTACAAAATCATGTTGAGTTAAATGAGTTAAGGCAGCCCACCTCCAAAACATGGACAAATATAGACAGTACCACCCCATGGGTTTGTGTCCTGGGTTGGAAAAAAAAAGAGAAGAAAAAGAAAAAGCAAGCTGAGCAACAGTGTTTATCTCTTTCTGATTCTTGACTGTGGATATAAACTGAGCAGCCCCTTCAAGCTTCTGCCATGATGCCTTCCCACCATGGTGGACCGTACCTTTGAACTGTGAGCTAAAATAACCCCATCCTCCCTTAGGTTGCCTTTGTCAGGTAGTTGGTTACAGAAAAGTAACTAACACACTTTATAGGGCAAATCTGGTTGAATATACAGACAGGGATTTGGCCTTTAATAAAAGTCAAAGAAACATTTGCTGTAATATGTCACAGCAACTCAGAAAAAAATGGAGAGCTGAAATCTCTCTGCTAACCCCCATAGCACAGGTATAATCCAAGCTCTCTGAATTGGCTTCCTCATGTGCTTTTGCTCTCTGCCCACTTATCTCACCCAGCAATACAGTCTTGACTGACACCACATTTCTCAAGTGAAATGATAACTGGTATCAAGCCCAGATGCCCAGCCAAAGGAAAAGAGTGCATTTGGCAGAAGAGAATGTGTTAATTGTCATTCATGTGGAGAAAGAATTCCAACCATAGGGGAAGGCTGGCATTTTCTGGAAGAAACAGGAAAGAGGTCTGGTCCCAGGGTTACAATGCCCTACAAAAGGCTGTCACTGCTTAAGGACCAAAGGAAAAGGAAAAAAGAAAAAATAATATAGAAAGAAAAGAAAAGGAGAAAAAAATGTTACTTCCATTGTGTTGTGGCACAAGGCAATCTCAACCAGATAGGAGCTGTAGTGAAATGATATGAAGCTTTATTTCCAGAGAACCTATACTTTCTGTCTATACTGAGGAAATATTTAGCAAGAAATAAGGCAATGCTGATTTTCTGTTGGATTCATAAATGGACTAAAAATGTAATATTTTATATAATAAATCATATGAGGCTTTTCATAATATTCATATTATAAACACTCTTGTAAGTGTTTACAAATACTAATTTATTAGACAAATGTATAAGAATAGTGATTCTTATTTTTACAAATTTAGAAACAGGTAGAGAAAGGCCCTGTACTCTAACAAAAGACTGAGAGATGACTTGTATTCTTGACTGATTCGAGCAGTTTGACCAATCCATCCAATGTAGCTATAGCAAGAAAATTAATTTATGTCAACTCTGAACTTCTATTTTCTCATGTACAAAAGAAAATAAGAATCATCCCTCACCAAATAACTAACTACAAAGATTCAAGATTAGAAACCATATTATTTACTAGGCAAGTTGGCAAACATCGTGTAATCCTAACAGCTAGGGAGCTAAGGCAGGAGAATCACAAGCTCCAGAAAACCTAGGGATGCAATCAAGACCCTGCCTGAAAAAAGTGTATTTTCAATGGATATTTATTATATAAACCCAGAAGAGGATATTTATTATATAAACACCTGTTAATATATCTCATCAGGTCCAACATTACAAAAAAATTTCTACATATTATCTCATTAATCCTCAGAAAAATCTAATAGCACCCACATTTTATATATGAAGAAATAAAAGATAAGATTGCTGAACTACTGAACTTAAAGCCTCATTCCTAGTTAGGAAGCTAGACTTCAGACTTTAGAAGCTAAAATTGTGTGTGTGTGTGTGTGTGTGTGTGTGTGTGTGTGTGTGTACATGTGAGTGTAATGTCCCAAGAGGTCAAAAGAAGTCGTTAGATCCACTGGAGGCAGAGTTACAGATGATTGTCAGTGGCTTCTTATGGGTATTGGGAACTGGTCTCTGGTCCTCTGCAAGAGCAAGTGCTTTTAACCACCGAGCCACCTCTTTAGTTCCTGCTTATTCCTTATTTACATGAAAAGATTGTTGCTAGCAAAGAACCAGGATAATTAAAACTGTTGGAAATGGGAGGCTGATTCTTTTTTTCAGACAGATCCTTCCATTCTTGAACTAGCCAACTGGAACTCACTTTAGGAAATCCCAATTGAGGAATTATGGGAAATATAGAGAAAGTGTGAAGGAAATTAGACACTCCAGTTTTGTGCCACAGAGCCACATTCATAGTTCTCATTCTTGGCATTCAACGTCATTGGTATTGCACAGATATTGCTTCAAGGTGAATTCTACCCCATCTTCTCACTTTAGTTTTTATAGGGTTTGTATTAAATAATACAAATGTTTAATACTTAATGAATTATTGACTCAAATATAATAAAAATAATATAGATTTTATAACATTTATAGCTGAAAAGGTAAGTTGACATATTCAAGTTTCTCTAAGCATACTTGAAAGTTTTCCAATAACTGAATCAAGTATTTTTTCTAAAAGTTAAATTTGTCCATTAGAATGAAATATTAAATATTTGCTTTCTCCATGGCATCAGTCACACTTCAGCTTCTCAAGAACTGCATGAGTCTATTGTCCCCACACTAGACAGTATAGTGCTAGAGAATGTAAGTCGACCTTCACCTGTGGCAAAGCTCTGAATTACTGTGTAAGACCTATTTATTCTGATTCTGTTTCTTCTACTAATTTTCCCTATATTACATCAAAAGATGAAACCACAGGTGAATCCTGTTGTGATTCATTTAAGTGACAACCACATCTGGCAGCTTAATAAGGATAAAGCATGTAGAAAGGAAGAGGTCATCAATAGAGGAATTTTGTCTCAAATGTGTGGCTAAGAGATTTAAAAAAGTGTGAGAGTGGAGAGTTAAAGATGTAAAGGTTGAATGAAGGCCATTGCTTATCTTTAACTGAGAATGAATCCTTCATATGCTAGAGGACAAGAAAAGAATCCCAATGTGAAATCGTATGAGAAGAAAAGAGGGAACTTATGCAAGCCATACATGAAATTGGTAAGAAAAAATATTGATGATTGTAATAAAATAGATTAATATCAATTATTACAAATGTGATGTAATATCAAGAAAACATCCCAGGACCAGCAAATGAGAAACACCTCATTTCTTAAAGTTAATCATGCTTTCCTGGAAGTGTTCCCTAAGAAATCAAGGATATGAACATAGGAGCAGAGTAAGAAATAAACGTCCCTAGATAAGGACCACACAGAAGATTTCAGTGAATTAGGGCAGAAGACATCTAAATACAGAGATGAGGACCATTCCCCACTGTCCTTTATATTTCAACTTTAGGTTTTATGACCAGGACTTAGAGGTAAGCCTGCAAGGACTAGCAAGTAGGAAAATTTACCCCCAGGGCACATTGAATGAATTTCTTCCCATCCCAGAACCTGGAAGCTCATATTGTTTGATCTCCTTAATTTTTCTATTTCTTTTCTTTTTTAGTAAATCTTCAAAATTTCATTTCTAGTAATAAATCTAAATTGTCATTCTAGTCTTTCCTCCAGTTAAAGATCAACTTTCTTTGAAATTGTTATTTCTCAAATATCTAGAATATTTTAAAAAATTATTTCCTTGAGAACCAATTATAGGACATGTGCACAGTAAGCATGCCTGGTCTGCAAAAGTTGACCAAGGAGAAATCAAAGATCTGGACTGACATAAGCACACTGAAAGCTGGTGTCACCAATTTGGAACTTGTGCCTGTTTCTTTTGTTTCTTTCTTTTGGAAGATCACATTTGTGAGTTTCTCAGCTTCATTGTGACACTGAACAAATTTTACCCAATTTCATCAAAGCTTCCTTGGCCAAATAATATGCAGAAATAATCAGAATTATGTTATAGATATTCAGAGCATCTGTGTCCCATCTTCAGTTCAGACTTCAGGCACAGATGAGCATAACAGTTCTCTGTCATTTTGTCTTCCTAGTTGAATGGAACTCTCAAATATCTGTAACCAGAGAACTGGAAAATGATGTCAACCTTTGAATGAGATTGACAAAGGTCAGGGAGATCTCCCCTAAAGCACCTTATAGGCAATGAAACAAAGGAGATCAGCAGAAAGGTTAAAGCACCATTTTAATTAAACTAAAGACTAAAGTACCTGGAGTCTTTGTCCATTGAGGTTAGTACTGGGGTGAGCATGAAAACTGCATTACACCCAGGGTAATGTGAGTCTTGAGTATAAAAAAACTGTATTTTGCCTGTTCAGACCAAAAAAAGAAATACTTACCTGTATTTTATTACTGTTGGTTTAACTTGCAGTAGGTTAAAGGCTGTCCAGAGTGGCCTAAACCTCAGGAGGGATGTTGAGGATATGAATTAGCTAAGCATGTTCATTGCTGTTGTGAGCTTACTTTTAGCTTTCTTTTTTTAAGTTTTGGACTAGAAAGGAACAACTAATTGTATTGGCTGTCGTCATTTTACCCTTAACTTTACACCAACTTGAGAGGCACAGCTAGTCTTCTGCTTTACTTTTAACTAAGCGGTGACAAACCGTTTGAACATTGCTTCCTGAAATAGTGCTTGAATGTGTTTAGTTGCTTCTTTGCAACTCTGCCTTGTCTCTGGATTTCTAAACTCCTTGCCTGTCTCAGCATACCCACATTCTTCTTGAGGCGATGCAGATCCAAAGAGAGTATTACAGTCTCTCCAGACAATTCTCAACCACGTCTGACAAGAGAATGAGATGACGTGGGAAGTGCAACCCACAGCCATCCACACTATTCCCTTTACTGGAAAAACACTCGAAATGGGAATTGCTTTATGATCCAAATTGGCTGTAGAGGCGAGGCTGCCTTTAAGACTGATCTGGAAACTTATTAAAAACAGTCGGTTTAAAGCTGCAGCTGGATAATGGGTAAACTTGGGATTGTTTCACACTTGTATTTGTATTTATATGAATGTTGTCAAAATAAAAACACCAGAGAAGTCGAATTCCCTAACACTTTGCTAAATCAAAATAGTGTAAGTAGATAATCATATAACCAAACAAACACACACATTACACATGACACACATATTACATTTAAAATATGAATTTCAAAATCAGCTGTTAAATGAAGAAAAGGATCATACTGCAATTTCTGTGCCTAATCTCACAGAGATAGAGATTAGCACACAAAATGATAAGAAATTATAAAAATTATGTATCTAAGTGGTTCAGTGTTGCGGTAATGCCTGCACTACCGCCACCCGTTAACCATGTCCAAGCGAGGGGCTGTGGATTAAAAAATAGAGACAAGAAACAGCAGGTCATTCGCCACAGCAGAATGCCAAATGGCGTTTATTTAATGAGGGAGGAAACCTTAAATACAGGCTTACAGCACAATGGAGGAACCCCCGAGGGCAGAAGTTCGCTACCGAATGTTCTACATTCATGCATCTAAGCTGTTTACACCAAATGCAGGATACACAAACAAAGAACCTCCGGTGAGCATTCAGGAAGAAGGAAACCGGCAGGGAATCAGCATAGGGAGGACATCTGGTCAAGGTCGGCAAGCAGGCAACAGTTTACTCAATATTGGTAGGCCAGGGCTCTACAGTTCAGCTTTTACAACTATATGAACTGATCAAAGCAAACTTCACAATTGCGATTTTTTTTTACCTATTCATCTGAAAGAACGTTGACAAAAGATGTTCTGTTTGCCAAGTTCAGTGTCAGACACTGTCCTTGGAGCAGCACTGTGGGGAAGTGACCTTGAGTATAGCAGGAGTCTACCTGTTCCCCACGCAGAGCTCACTGCATTTCTTTCAGGTAGCTTGCAACTGAAGCATGGAGGATGGCTAGCTCTGTGATCTCCAAGGATGACACGAACCTGTGTTCCAAAGCTGAAAGAGAATGGGTTTCTACTATGTAGACCCAAACAAGGGCAGAGAAATCTGAGGTTCTCCCATAGCAGCAGCTAGCATCATAAAGAACAGTGGATTGTAGGAAACAGGAAGCTGAGTGTGAAGAGTTATCATTTTAGATACAAGATGCAGCGTCTGCTGGCTGTGGCTCATTCTAGGAATTTCAGGCTTTAACTGGGAATGGAAAGCACAGAGAAGTCAGGTTGATGGGATTGCAGAGGCCTCTCTTCTGCTTGGAGAAGTTAGTAGGTAAACCCTTTGCTTTCATACTGCTCCATAAGCAGCTGAGATTCCTGGGTGTGTCAAAGGGCAGAAGAGAACTCAGAAAGACTTGCTGGACCTCTGCTTAAGTCAGAAATCAGCTTCAGATTACTTTGTAAAAAGACTACAAAGAAGGACTTCATTGACCATGTCTAAGATGTTCCATCTTCTCTAAGACAGGGTTTAAGCTTTCTCTTGAACACAAACTCTCCTACCAATCTGGCAGTTGAAGTCTGTTGTACATTGTAATGACTGGTTCTGTAGCATGGAACCATTATATTTTCCTTCTGAATAGTTTGAATTGTGGCCTGAGGTTACAGAGCAGGTAGAGCTTAAAGCTCTTTGTGGATCTACCTCTCACACCACCTCAGCTATGTGACACCACATGGAATAACACACAAGCTCTTGTCTGAGTCAGAAAGCCCATAGTAACTCCACCTTAAGAGGCTATGTGATTTGACAAAATGTAGCTGTAACTCTAGTTGTCAGTATGTATTTGGACTGCATGCCAATAGGCCTTTCTCACTGTATAACTTTATGAATTCAGTTTCAAAATACTTAAAACAATACTTTAGTCAAATCAGCCCACTTACTGAGCTGGAAAATAGCATCTTCAGCCCCAAAAGTCTGAATATCCTCTGGGATGCAAATTATGGTGATTTTTTAGGCTAGTGAAAAATTAACAAGTCTTGGGAAAGAACAAAAATAACACAGTAATGATAATGGAAATACTAATACTGTTTCTTTTTCAGTTTTTTGCCCTATTCCTTATCCTGTTTTATTCCATTAATATTTAAAAGTGGATATTGTTTTAACCATTTAGGAAACTGAGGTTTCAAGTATTAAATCACTTGGCCACTAGCACACAGCTGAAATATAGGAAGTGTAGACTAGGACCAGTTTCTCTGTTGATGAGCCTGAAACACTTTAACATTGTCAGGTCTCAGCAGAATAAGAAGAACCCGCAGAGGTCTAAGGTGTGCAGAAATTGCTTTGGGCATTTCTACACCACACAGACCCTGCTTACAAGCCAAATTGCTGTCTTTCAAAATCAGGTGTCATTATTAGTAATGGTCGATTTTAAAATGTTGACAAGGAAGAACAGCAGGGAGCAACTGCTCCTGAAGTTAGAGAGGACCCAGTTTCACATGCTTCTGCCTTTTTCTGACCTGTGTTTAGAATGTTCTTCCTGTCACATTGGGAAACAGTTCTCCTCAACTATACTGAGATTTTCTTCCCATCAAAAGAAACCAGAGTTTTAGATAAGATAGATGAAAATAGTAGTGAGCTTATGCCACTTGTGTTTACAACACAAAAACTTACTGTTTTAGCAATGTAAATGTTTGCTAATTGCATTTCAAAAATCTTCTGATTGTAATCTCAGTCCCTCTTTGGTTCTATAACCGGAACCATATGGTCACGTGCACAGACAGCACACTGATTATTCTATTTTGCTTTGCATTTTTTCAAAGAAAATGTAATAGTTATTTTACAGTAATCATCTTTTCAAGTCCAAGGATTTCAAAACACACTAAAAATGTTTTGAGATGAAATGCAACAAATAATCCTGGGTATGTTGGCTCCAGAATTTGGAAATTCTTTTTTTTTTTAATTTTTTTATTTGTTTGTTTGAAGTGTATTTTTTTATTTAGAAATTTTTTTCATTCATTTTACACACCAAAGATCCCCCTCTTCCCTCCTCTTGCCCCCCCTTAGCCTCTCCCTCCCAACCCACCCCCCACTCTCCCCCACAAGAAGGCAAGGCCTCCCATGAGGTGGCACATCCAGTAAAGGCAAGTCCAAGTCCTTCCCTCACCTCAAGGCTGCAAGAAGTGTGTACCATCATAGGTAGTAGGCTCCAAAAAGCCTACTCATGCACCAGGGTTGGATTCTGATTCTACCGCCAGAGGCCCCCAAGCAGATTTGCAAGATGAATCTTAGTGTAAATTAATTGTCAGCACATAGTATTCTTTAATTTATTTTCCAAATTATCTGATGAGTTAAGACTTCATATCAAGCTATCAAAATGAAGTTCTACCTCCTGAAATAGAAATTAGATTTTGAGAAGAAAAAGAAAACAACGTGGTTAAAATCGAGTTTCTTTTATGCTCCTCACAGCTTGCTATCTATTCTACAGTCACAGATACTGAGTCAGAGAGCTATCTGATGGTCTAATAAGGCCTTACATAGAGTCAGTTCCTTTGGCTTTATTTTATTATGTGACAGTTTGGGATAATTTAAATACATCAAGTTGAGACAGAGAAAATATCAAAAGCTTTTAAAAATCCCAACAAGAATCTATTCTTTTTTTAATTTTTTGCTCATAACAGACAGATAGCTATACAAGGCCATGGTATATGTGAAAAGCGAAAAGGCTGGACTCAGTTTTGCCAATAGCACTTGATTTTTGAAATGGAATTATTGAATTCTTAGCATGGATGTGTAACTATGAAATTTCTCATTAATCTTTCTTAGCTTTGAGATTAAACTTCTCAGGAATCTTCTGGTCAGAAAAAACAGACAGACATCCCATTCTCCACGAAGACAAACAAACACATTGCTGTCGTCCATGACACATGAACACTGAGGCTAGCCAGAGAAGGACTGCCATTTTGATGTAGCTCATGTGAACAAAAAGGTATGGCAAAACTGAATGAAGAGGCAACTTTCCTTCTTGAAAGAGTTCATTCACAGAAAAAGTAAAGAACATGGGAGTGAACAGATCACCAGATCAAAATACAATGATTTGTTGTCATGAGTTCCACCATAAGAAAACTACACACCTTTTATACCTCAAAGGAAAAGGTACAACACCAAACACACAAGCTTTAAATAACAGAATTTCTTACAGCGCCTCCAGTGGCTTCCCATTGCAATGACAGGGATTCCCCCTGTTTCCACCCCAGCCCCACATCCAAACAACCATTCATATTCATGTTTGCGTCTGATCCTAAGAGAATTGATAGACTCAAAATGTGCTAAAAACTGATGTTGGGCCAAAGGATAAAGAAGATTTCTCATGAATTACTGTTCTCGAAAAAGCTGAAGATACAAGTTGCTGACGGGGCCATTCAATTTATGGAAGAAAATTCGACAAGGCAGTTCATGGGTATATGCTCATAGAAATAAGAGAACAGAGGTTTAGAGACCCTGTGTATAGAAGGTCTGTAGGCAAGGGAATTGTGCCCTTCAAAGCACCACTCTGTGCTCATTATCAGATGAAATTTCTGATCTGTTCACTTTTTCATTCTCATTTTCATTCACACTGTCTCTGACCTCTCACCTAGAAATTTAGAAGTAGGAAATAAACTAATAGAAGTCTGAGAATAGATTTTAGAAACGGAAACACAAATGACTTCTTTTTGTTAGATTATGGCCAGAAGGACAGGTAAGTAGTACGTGATATGACAATACATATTTTTTACAGCAAGATGCCTAGAAACAGAACCAACCTAACTGATCAAGGGACCCTTATGCAAACATTCCACACACATCCCTACTTGCCCATCTAAATCCAAACATTCCCTTCTAAATATTTCATAAAGGCTTTGAAACATCAATGCTGCTTCTGTGGAGGCTGTGCAAACAAGGGCAAAGGGCATTATTCTGCAATCACTTCTCAGCCCTTCTGGCCTTGCTGGCATGAAATAGACTTTTTTCTTATTTGTATAAAGTTGGGGAGAGAAGGTCTTTCAATAGCAATTTAAATGTCAGAGTTGCTGAGCACTCAAATGTATCAGACAAGTGGCTTATTCACCATGCCAGAGAATGATTTTGTCCTGTGGCAGGGGCAATTTAAGTCTCTGGTACAAAAACTGCTCTTTAAGAGTAAAGATTAAAAAATGTACTTTATTTCATTTTTATCATAAATATTATAGTTTCTTTTAGGGCATCTAGATTTTTAAGATGCATTTTCTTCCTCAAACCATGCTGATTATAACTGTCATGATTTTAAGACTAAATATATATGTCATACAAATGTCTCTCTCACAGTCTAAATTCTTCAGTACAAATAGACATTTTTCATTGTTTAATGCCATCTGTCATGTTAGCAAGTGCTACATAAGGAAGATTCATTTTCATGAGATATAAAAATAGTTTTATATATTGTGATATCATAATTCCTTATTCTTTTAAAGAGAAATTTTTCTAGCATACATAGATTGAGCTAATCTGAAAAGAAAATTTTGATCAGCTTCTATAAGACTCACTCACATTGTACATCAACTTCTTTGCTGGTAAAATGATAAATTTCCAAAGCACATTGTCTATAATTTTACAAAGAGCATTGAATTATGAAATAATATAAAAAATACATTAATTTTGAACTAGACATTGTTCTAATAAGCCAGCTATTTCACACTGACAAGTTGTTTTGAGCAAGCACAGATCTTCTGATGCTGGAAGCAGATGATATATCAAGTTAGGCCAGGGCTTCATACCTGGAAGTAATCCTATATGCCTGCTACCCAAGCAGTGTGGTGGTATCTGGATATACTTATTTTATGTTGGAAAAACTGTAATGAGCACTAAAGGCAGGGCTGTTGATGTCTAGTGAATAGAAGCTGGGAATGCTGAAGAACACTCTGTAATGTACAAGCAACCCCCACAGTAGAGAATAACCCATTCTAAAATATCAATAATGCCAAGGTTGAGAAATCCTGAGCTAACAAATGACTGAGCTGAGAAAGGCACATTAGAAGATTTTTCATAAATGTTCTAGTTGAAAGAGTGCCATACACAGCCTTAGACACATAAACCAGAACTGTATTTCAAATTCACAGTCAGGCAGAAATATCAAGGGTAGATGCTGCAGAGAAAAAACCAATAGATAAAGTGATTGCCAAACAAATCTGGGGATCTGAGCTTGATTCCCATCACACACATTAGTAGCCAGATGTGATAGTACACATTTTCTAAAGCCAAGAGAGGGGAATCTCTGGAGCTACCTGGCTAAGCAAACTAGCCTAATTGGCAAGCTCTAGATCCAGTGACTCAAAACACAAGGAGAATGGTTCTTGAAGAACAATACCTGAGATACACACACACACACACACACACACACACACACACACACACACACACACGGTGAAATACCATAAAGACATGCTGAAAAAAAGTGATATAAAAATTGTATTTACAATCTTTCCAATTTCACAGAAAACCAAAAATATACAGGAGCTTCATTCTATCATCATCATCATCCACCACCACCACCATCATCATCACCCTTTCTGTGATGTGGTTATGAAAACCCCTCCTGATAGAAACCAAGAAATTTCCCCAAATCATTCAATTAAAGCACAGTGAAGATGTAAATCTAACTTTTCTGATCCTAAACCCAACAACTTTCCTAACTATACCTTCATAACCTGTTGAAATTCTACTACAAATAAATGTACAGAATATTCTTGGAAAATACTAAATAATAAACAAATTGTTACATAAAGTTTAAAGATCTGTCATGTTATCTTAAAGCTAAATTGAAAATGCCTTAAATATTTTCTTCATAAAGAAAAAAAGTGGGGCTGGAGGTATGGCTCAGTGGTTATAAGCACTAAGAAAATATTGCTTTTGCCCAGAACAATGGTTCTGTTCTCAGCACCCCCAACATGGTGGCTCTTCAATAACTCCTGTTCCAGGAGATCAATGCCAAGTTCTGACATCCCTTAGTACCAGGCATGTGCATGTTACAAATAATTAGCCAAAAGCTAATACACATAAACTAACACCAAATAAATCTTTAAGAAAAAAATAATTGCAGAGAGAGAGAATGGGAAAAGGAAGAGTCTCTGATGACGTTACTGAGCTTGCTTATATTTGCAATCACTGATAAAGATGGGTGGCTAAGTTTATAATGAATATTTCTTTGATGATTGCATTACTGAGCTTGCTTATATTCATAACCACTGATACAGATGGGTGGCTAAGTTTATAATGAATATTCTTGTGTTTTAAGCCAGTATCTTTGGGTTTCTTGATTCTTATGTTAATCTTACCCAGTAATATATCTACTGCCAACTTGTGCAGTCTAGAGAAACACTAGTCTGTTTGCATGTAGACATCACATATATACAGTTGTTTAAGAAATTATCATATGTAACCAATGGGTGAAAGTAGGAAAAGTAACAGCTTCTGCTACAATGATCAAAAGAATTAAGGCATTTCCCCTCTCATTCCATTCTTTGTGAGGATGGATTCTTCTACAGAGTGGTCTCTTACTCTATACCTACCCTCTCCTCTTCTATTCATCCTTGACTCCTAGATAGAAATTCATTTTTCTGAAGGCTTTTACACAGTCAAAGTTAATTTCACCTTTTGTGAAAGATCTTTTCTTTGGTAATAAGAAACAAACTCTAATACACTTCAAGACAGTGAACAAGAAGGTTGTGTTTCTATAGTCTCAAGTGAAATTTAAAGGATTTAAATTTGCAGGATTCCATCCTGGGGTTCCTATCTCTCCTGTTCCTATGGCTTCTTAGTTCCTTTCTTCACATTCAACAATGGAACTGGGAACATTTGGAATCCCACCGGAAAAGCAGATATTTGTCTTTACAAGTTCAACAAGAATGTTGGGACTTATTTGCATTGTCCTGGCTAGGGTTGTGTGGTTATGATATGACCAGGGACATGGAATATTTGATTAGTGTAGTTCTAAATCCAGGGGTGGGAATAGTCATATGCCAATCCTATGGCCCAAGAAAAAGAATAAATAGGACAAGAATAAACTATGCCTACTACAAGTGCCTAACAACAAGCAGATAACACTAATATACACCATGGTCATTAATTAAAAACACTGATAAAATTCAAACAACATTCAATTTATCACTTATCTTCTTATCTACCTATAATTGATCATTTGTCTATCAGCGTATCTAACATTTGTCTATCCACCCATTTCTCTATCTTCTATCTACCTTTTACATTATTTTTCTCTCTAGCATGCTACTCTTAATGGCAATGAGACTTTAATCCTTTGCTCACACAAAACACATTGAGTTTTCATTATTTCTGATCTTTGCCAACTTACATGAAGTTGTGAAATAACTCCTGTGATTGTCCCATGTAAACCTCACTAAATCCTTGCTGCTGAATGAGTGCTTCTGTGTTCTTAGTTATACAAAATTTGAACTTCAGCTAGAAGTCCACACCCATATTCCCATGTTAATCTCTAGTGATCAATATGGTCTTTGTACTTGCTAGCAAAAATTGATTTTTGGACAAATGTAATAGCAAAGGACTGAGCACAATTCCAAGTGTCCAGCCACCTAAAAGGGAGAGAGGATCAGAATGAAGATACTTTAGATGTGAAGTGATGTTGTGACTAACTTCAGCACTCAGCACTCATACACTTCAATGTGGGAAACATTTCCAGAGCAAAGTGACCTGGCAGACAAAGAGTTCTTTCACAAAGGATGCTGTGACCATTAGTCAAGTACAAAGAGGATCTTGAGTCCCTGGAGGTTTGCAGGTCACAAACTGTACAAAAATAGAAATCCAAATCCACGGACTAAGCCAAAAAGCAAGCAGCCAAAACACTAACATAAAAACCACTCTCATTAACTTAAATAAACTGCAGGAAATAGCATTTAGAGTTGACTCCAGGACATCCTTCCATGTTCTTTAGCAGCTCAAGTCTGGAACAGCAGCCAAGGAGAAACAAATGCTTACTAAGAAAAGGTGAAATTTAGATCAAGACTGGCAGAGAAACAAATACAGAAAATAAGAAAGCCTAAACTCACCAGGTCAAGATTCCACCAGCATTGAGAAAAGGCCACGGTGAAAACAAGAACTTAAGAGAATAATAAAAAAATTAGGGCAAGAGAAATGTTCATTAGATAAGAATTTTTGCTCTTCTTGAAGAAGAGCAACGTTTGATTTCCAGACCCACATCAGGCAGCTCACAACTGCCTGTAACTTCACCACTGTGCTCCCAGGGCCTATGATGGAAAATTCCTTTTGTGGGGTATAGGTTTCAAAGGCTATCAGTTAACTGACCTATGTAATCTGTAAAAAAAAAAAAAAAAAAAAAAAAAAAAAACAGCAACAACAACAAAAAAAAAACCTTTTAGTCTGGAGAGATTACTCAGTGATTAAGATTACTGGCTGTTCTTCCAGAGGACCCAGGTTCAATTCCCTGCTCACAGTCATCTGTAATTTCATTCCTTAGGGACCCTCCTCTGGACTTCTGTGGGTTGCAAGCACACCAGGTGTACAAATACAGATGCAAGTAAAACACCCATACATGTAAATAAATATGTTTTTAAAAATTGTTGAGTGGTGCTATATACTTTCCAAACATTTACATATGTTTTCAGCCTGCATGAAAGTAAAAGTTTCTCCAGCCTCTCCAAGTGTGTGATTGGAATTTTTAAATAATAGGGGAGAAAAGAGAGAGAGAAAAAGAAATCTTTCCCTTTGACCAGTTTTCATATTCAAGTGTAAAATTGTTTCTCATGTTTTGCTTATGAGTTGACAGCATTCACTATGAACAAGCATTCACTTAATTTAGGACATCACTTCCTTCTATTTTGACTAAAGCTTTAAAATAATTTTTCTTTAATTTTTGAGATTAAAATTATAATTACATATTCACCTTTCCCACTACAATGCTCTTCTAAAATTATTACAAAAAAGGGGGGAGGGGACAGATGTGCCTCTTCTGTACCAGGAAGCTTTTAGATTTGAGATATTAGCATTGGCCATATAGAAGAAATTTGATTCCCAATCTGTGTATGGCCTTCCATTACTGTGATTTCCTGAAGTCACATGAGTGGGACTTAGGATGCCCACACCCCGGGCCTGTCTCCACCTGCCAGGCACAGGGCTCCCTGCAAGTATGACAGAGAAACAAAGAAAACAAAGAAAAAAAATGAAAGATCTGTGGTTTTGTTTCCCACAACCATTCTGTTCATGTCAATGTTTAGCACCTAGAGGTTTACAAAGGGCAGGACCTCCAGATATCTAAAGGGAAGTGATACCTCCCCAAGTCTCCTGAGGACACTCTGCAAGAAAGAGACCTTTCATCTTCCATCTTTCATCTTCCTACCCCTCACCTCAAAAGACCTACAAACCTCTTCTCTCCAAGGCAAAGCCACTTCATTCCACCTTCTTTCTGTCTTTGTCAAGTATTCCTGCTACCCTTACAGTTCTTACACACAAACCTCAAGGTAAGATCATGTTCCTATAGCAAGCCCCAGAGCACTGCATGCATCCTGCTTCTCCATTCCTTCTCTGTTGAAAAAGACCCCAGCCCAGACCCCTGCATATCGGCTGAACTATTGATCCCCTGGGAATTTATGGAGCCTGCCTGTCTTTTACAGAGCCTAGTATTCTAACTTAGCTCCTGGGGACCCTTTGGCCACCTTTGCTTCAGCACTTAACACACTGTCTTAGTACTTCCACTGTGTGGTTGGCCTGACTGGGTCCACCAAAAATGTTCCATTATTAGAACCCTAAATTAAGATAATTACTGAAAAAGCAACCCTGATAGAGTGGCCACATCTGACTTCGAGACTCTGTGGCAAGGTTGAGGAATTAATGACAAAATCAATGAGTACAAGAAAACAGGCAAGAAACTAGTCTTTGAAAGAGCCACTTTGAATTTTACTTTCTGTTTCTGGGGTAGAATGAAGTTATCTGAGCCAATTAGATGCCATCTTCAACAAATGGAAGGAGTGGCTGAAGATGATCTTTGGAACCTCTCCTGAGTCTCCAGCGGCTCCTTCCAGCTGTTCCGTCCTAAATGTATATAGCTTAATGGCCTGGGGAGAGGAGATGCTAGAGGATACAGGATGGGGAGGTTAACTAAGGGGAACTCCATCTATGCAGCCATTCAGAGCTATCATGCAGTCTGGGTTAGGTCTTCTAGTGAGGCTGCTTTTGGTATACCCACACTCTGGACCGTGATCCCTCATCCATGCTCTGTGAATAAATCTAATAAATCATTGGCTCCCTAGTATGAACATTGATGAAACCATGCTTTGGTTTGTCACTGAACCCTCATGAACATTGCTTATGATCTGTCCTTGGAAGTTAGCAGTTTTAGACATTGCTTACATCTCCCCATAGTGAGAAATTTCTCATAACAACTTCTTACAAATACCCTAATGCAAGCAGTAACTTACTTGTAAAAAAAAAAAAAAAAAAAAAAAAAAAAACTCAATTTTAGTCCCAAAGAAACCATAAACAAGGGATACAGCCTCTAAATTTGAGTTTCCCCATTTTTAAGTAGGCTTAGTAATTCCTGTGTGGAAAATGTTACTGCATAAAGAAATTATATATTATAGGTAAAGTTACCATACATGCTTCAAAGTTCAGAAAAACAAAAAATCAGTGTTTCCTTAGGAGCTCAAGAGGTAACAAAAATAACTGAACTTTTTAAGACAATATGTGCTAACCTTTCATTTGGACCAAGTGAAACAGCTGCCTGATGGCATTGCCAAGTAACAGGCTGTGACACCAGAGCAAGCCATGCAAAGACCAGACTCTTTATTTAGCGAATGGATTTTGACTAATAAAATGTATCTATTACTGGAAAGTGTTATTAAATACTCTATTCTAGTCCTCTATGCATTTTGAAATGTTCTAACCCATTGCATTGCCCTGCCACTTGACCCCTCCAAACTCAAACACATTTTATTAAAAACAAGATTCACAGAACAAAATTGCTTAGGCTGTGACAGCGTTACAAACTACCATCAAATCTGACACTCCCTTCACCACTGATAAGAGGGTCTGTGATCCTTCCCCTGGGACTTGAGCAGGACTATTTATGTTTCCACCAATCAAGACTGGTGAAAATGATTTCATGCATCTTCATGGAGAAGCCAGAGTTCTCCTTTGTTCTCCTAGAACCCTTGTTTAGAGGCCATACTTATCAGAGCATCCAGGGGCCATGCTTAAAGCAGCCTGAGTCATGAAGAGAGCACTGAAAGGGTGTGGGACAAGGACAAGATGTCTGTGGGCTCCATCTAAACTGCTTCCTTGAAAAATATGTGAGAATAATAATAAAGTGTTATTGTTTTAAGCTGACAAGTATATTCCATACCACAAGAAATAAATAAAACACAAACTTCATTTCAAAGTAGCTGTTCTATTAAGCACTATACTAAAAACCCTAATTATGCTTGTTAATTGAAGTTATTATGTTTTCTGATTTTCTTTATTAAGCCATAGAATTCAAAAGACTGGAAGGAAGTCATAGATTTGAATAATTAAAGACCTTGGATCCAGGGAGGCTTCATGGCTTACTAAGTTTCACAGAGATAGATAATGGCTGGTCTACAATGAGAGACCAACTGGCATGCTGTCTGGATTTATTTGTAAAATGAGGACTAAGATATTTTCCCTGTACTTCTAAAAGTGTTTCTATCTGAGAGGCTGGCATGTCAAGTAAAGAATAGTCCTTCTGCTACCACTCACCTTTTCCCTTAGGAAAGAGCAAATCCTTTATCAGTAAGATAGTGGCATTTCTGAAACCTGCCTGTACAGAAGGCTTCAAATTCACACTGAAAGCCACATCTCCCGTTGATGTTTGACACTGCTGTGAAATTCTACTCTCAGAAAACAACAGACATTAAAATCTGTACCCAAGTCGCTGTGGCTACCAGAAAAAGATCTTCAGAAACCATCCTGTTGCTCTTGCCTCGTGCTCCTCCCCTGCCTCTCTTCTTCCTCTTGTCTCTTCCCCTGTCCTCTGTCTGTTTGCCTGCCTGCCTCTCTCATGTCCCCACTCTGACATGGCCCTCCACTCTGCCCCACCCCCAATAAACCTTTTACACCACCACCAACAACAACAACAAAAAAAAAGAGTCATTTTCTTGGTGTTTCCTCATAAGAGAGTGAGGGAAAGTGTCATTAGACCTCACCTAGGACTCTAGCTAGCCACTACTCCCACACCTGTCTCTCAGATACATGCAATTCTCACCAAGCTTCATGTGGTGCCCTGATCTTGGAGGTGATAGAATACAGAAAGTGTAGAAGGTAAACTAAAGAAAGGACTTCGTTTATGCATGAAAATTGTCATCCATGATAGGCTAAGACTCCTCAGTGAATATACTGTATTGGAATCACTAATTTTTCTTTAACCAACCCCACACCCATGTTCCGTAAGAAAGCCTAATAGTTTCATTGATTCACTAAATTGGACTATCATAGAATCATGATATTGGGTCAGTTGTTGGTTTCCTATTTGGAGTGAGTAGATATTTATTGCTATCTCCCATCCCCCCAAAAGCTCATGCAACAGTTATATACATATTAAATATGATTAAGAAGCATGTCTGTAATACAGTATGAAAAATATAAAGACATTTAAGAACTAATTAAGACTCTGATAAGGAAAAAAGGTGAGCTAACATCAAATCTTCACTTCTTCCATTTCTCCAAATTCAATTCCCTAGTCTCATCCCTAGCTCTGCAGCAGACCATTGCTGAGGTTACCCCAACCCTCATCTCCAGTGGACCACATAAACCTTACCATCCTAACTCCTTTGGGGGGAAAAACATTACTTAGAAGCATAATACCTGCAGTCAGGAATCACTAAGCCTTCCAACTTGCCAGCTGCCCACAGGCCATCTCTGGATGGAAGCACCCTGTATGTTTCAAAGTCACTAGGCTGCTTTCTAAGTTTCTTTACCAAACTTGTTGCTTTACCCCATCCCCTAAATCCAGCTAACACTCCCAGAAAACACACAGGTCACTTCAACCAGGGAAGCAAGTAGGCTAACTGCAGACCCACACCTCTCCTTATGCTCTTCTAAATCCAATCCCCCTTATCATCTCCAGCTCTGGAGCAGACATTCTGCTGGAGCCTCTACTCACTCTCTGCCCTCATTCCTACGAGAATAACTAAGCAGATCCTGGTGGAAAATCCTGCATATCTATCTCTTGTATAGTTCTTTCACTGGGCCAAGACTATCCCTACCCCTACATCTCAGGTCCTAATGCCAAAAAAAACCCCATTTTATCCAGAACCCCCCCCATCCTATGCCCATACCAATTAGGATCCCAGAAGACTTTTCTACAGGAAAGACACAGCCAACAGACACTCTTAATAACTAGAGAGGAAACAAACCAAGGAACAAAACACCCATGCAACAAAGACAAGATCAGATAACGGCACTTAGAATTCCAGTCCTTCCAATTCCAGATACTTAGACACCAAGGTAAAAACACAATCAATAACAGCAAGAACAATATGTATCCATGAGAACACAGCAACCCTACCACAGCAGGCCTTGACCAGTCCAACATAAATGAAGCACAAAGGAAATATCTTAAAATAGTCTTTATGCATATAATAGTAGTTCCTGAAGAAGAAATGTATAAATCTTTTAAAGAAATTCATGAAAACACAAACAAACAAACAAACTAATAGCCAGAAGAGTCTAAATAGATGTTCAGTAGACCCTGAGATACCATATACACCATTGCAGATGACTATACCCAGAAAAACTTTCAATCACAATAGATAGAGAAAATAAGATTCCATGATAAAACCAAATTTAAACAATATCTATCAATAAATCCAATATCACAGAAGGTATTAGAAGGTAAATTCCATTCTACCTAAGAGGTTAACTACCTCCAGAAAACATAGAAAATAAAGAAACCCAAACCAGCAAAGAAAAAAAGGGGGAAACACACACACACACACACACACACACACACACACACACATACACATCACCACCACCACCACCACCAACAACAACAACAACAACAATGACAGCCCAAGAGGAATCAACAATCATTGATTATTGGTATCTTTCAACATCAGCAACCTTAATATCTCAATAAAAAGAGACAGATGGGATGCAAAAATGGAATCCATTCTTCTGTTGTATCCAAGAAACACATCTCAACATCCAGGATAGACATCATTTCAGTCAGAAAGGATGGAAAAAGATCTTCCAAGCTAATGGACCTAAGAAAAAACTGTTGTAGCTCTAATATCTGACAAAATAGACATCAAACATAAACTAAACAGATGAGAAAGCAAAGGACACTAAGTAGTTGGAAAAGGAAAAATCCACCAAAAGGATATTGCAATTTCTAACATCTATACTCCAAGCATGAGGGCACCTAAGTTTGTAAAATAAATATTTCTACAGCTTAAATCACTTATTGACCCTTACAGCGTGATAGTGGGTGATTTCAGTACCCCACTCTCACTAATAGCTAGCTCATCTACACAAAAACTAAAGAAGAAAATACTGGAGCTATCTGATGTTATAAAAAATGGATCTAATAGATATTTACAGAATATTTCAATAAAACACAAAAGAATATAGTTCCTCAGTACCTCATGTAATTCTCCAAAACTGACCACATATGAAGAAAAAAAAATCAGTCTCAACAGATATAACACAATTAAAATAACACTCTGAATCCTTTCTGACCACCGTAGATTAAAGATGTATATCAATAACAACAGAAAACTAACAAACTCATAAAAACTGAATAATTCTGCACTGAAGGAAAAAATGGGTCAAGAAAGAAATGAAGATATTCTAGAACTGAATTACAATGAATAAACAATATACTCAAATTTGTGGCAAACAATAAAGGGAATTCTAGGAGGCAAGTTCATAGCACCAAGTACCTACATAAAAAAATAAATGGAGAGATCTAATAATAGTAACTTAACAGTTCACATGAAAGCTGAAGAATAGGAAGAAGAAGAAAGAAGAAGTAGGGGAAAGAGGAAGAGGAGGAGGAGAAGGAGAAGGAGAAGAGATTTTTTTGAAAGAAAGAATTGAGAAAGAAATTGAAGGATATATCAGAAAATGTAAAGATTTCCCATGCTCGTAGGTCAGTAGGATTAGCACTGTAAAAATGGCCATCCTACCAAAATCAATCTACAGATTCAAGGCAATCACCACCATCCTTTCAATACAATTTTTCATAGATCTTGGAAGGACAATCTTTAGCTTCATATGAAAACATAAAAAACTCAAGATAGGCCAGGCGGTGGTGGCACGCCTTTAATCCCAGCACTTGGGAGGCAGAGGCAGGTGGATCTCTGTGAGTTCGAGGCCAGCCTGGGCTACCAAGTGAGTTCCAGGAAAGGCGCAAAGCTACATAGAGAAACCCTGTCTCGAAAAAAAAAAAAAAACCCTCAAGATAGCTAAAATAATCCTGAATAATTAAAGAATTGCTAGATTTCTCACTACTCCTGATTTCAAATTGCATTACAAAGTTATAGTAATAAAACAGGATGGTATTGGCCCCCCAACAGCACATTGATGGAATCTAGTTGACAATCCAGAAAAAAGTCCACAAACATCTGGATATCTGAATTTCTATAAAGAGGCCAAATATAAACACTGGGGGAAAAAGACAGTATCTTCAACAAATTGTGCTAGTCAAACTGAATGGCTGTGTGTAGAAGAATCAAAATAGATCTTTACTCACCACTTATCACATTGAAAAAACAAAAATAACTTCAAATACATCAAAGTCTTCAACATAAGACCAGATACACTTAACATGATGAAAGAGAAAGTGGGAAAATAGCTTTGATATCATTGGCACAGGAAAAGACTTCTGAGCAGAACACCATTATCACAGGCACTAAGATCAATAATCAATAAATGCAGACTCTATGAGACTGAGGAACTTTCACAAGGCAAAGGACACTGTCTTTTGAACAAAGTAGCAGCCTACATAATGGGAAAATATTTTCAGCTACACATCCAATGGAGGGTTAAATTTCCAAAACATATAAAGAACTCAAAAACTAGATATTAAGAAATAAACCAATTAAAAACGGGATACACATCTAAACAGAGAATTTTCAATAGAGGAATCTCAAATGGCTAAGAAACATCTTCATAAATGTTCAACATCCCTAGCCATTAGAAAAATGCAAATCAAAACTACTTTGAGATTTCATCTTACACTCGTCAGAGTGGCTAAGATCATTAACGAAAGTGACAGCTTAGGCTGGCAAGGATATAGAGTAAGAGGAATATTCATCCATTGCTAGTATGAGGGCAAACTTGTACAGCCACTATGGAAATAAGTGTGGCCATTCCTCAGGAAGGTGGGAATTGACCTACCTCATGATCCAGCTATACCATTCTTGGGCATATACCCAAAGTATGTTTCATCCTACCACAGAGATACTTGCTCAGCCATGTTCATTGCTGCTCTATTAGTAGCCGGAAATTGGAAACAACCTGGATGTCCCTCAACAGAAGAATAAAGAAAATTTTGTACATTTACATGATAGAGTATTACTCAGGCATTAAAAAAAACTGACATCATGAAATTTGAAGGTGAATGGATGAAACTAGAAAAAAAAATCATCCTAAGTGAGCTATCCCAGGCTCAGAAAAACAAACGTGATATGTATTCACTTATATGTGGATATTAGCTGAGAAGGCAATTACAACCAAGCAGCCTGCAATCCATAGAATCACAGAGGGTAAGAGTAAGAGGGTAAGAGTAAGAGATATGAGGGAACAGATAAATCTCATTAGGAAAGGAAAATACAACACACAAGCTGTGAATAGATTAGGGTAGCCCTGGAATGGGAGAATCAAGTGGAGAGGTGAGGGGATTGTGGAAGAAAATACAAGGAGAGACAGACAAACTTAAGGGGTATTTGGAAGGTAAAATGGAAACTTAGTAAAGTAGAAACTTCCTAACATATATACGTATATGAAAGCAATACAATAAAATTGCCAAATAATGGGAGAAACAGTCCCAACTGATCATCTCTTGCCACCAAATAAAGATTCCAGATCTGAGAATGGGTTACATTATTGTAGCCCATGGAGAACAGCTTCAAGGCTACAAACAGGGTTCAAGGAAAAGGTCCACAACATAGGAAAACTTAAATTAGGACTTTTCTATCTGATGGATATTTTCTAGGAATAGAATAAATTCACACACAAACTGTTCGGGTTGTGCTCTTTTATTCTTCTTCCTTTCAGCTTCAACCTTCCATAGCTTATATACATACATAATAACAAACTTTTGCAACAAAAAAAAAAAAAGGTTACAAGGCTATTTCTCAGGGTCACTAAGCATTCCTTTGTCAATATGATAAAAGATATACGTAGCATAAACTTGTCAGCTTTGATTGGTGGCCAGCAGCAGCTGCAGTTGCAAAAGTTCTGTTTGTATCACATCTCTTAAAGGGACAGTTACAGGGATTACAAAGGGGAAGAGCTAAACCATTGGGAAATCTAAGGAAGAAGCAAAGAAATAGTGTACTATTCTACATTTCTTAAGTGTAATTAACATTATAGGCTAACATTTCATAGAAGACACAAAGGAAGCACCTGTTTCTCCCAGCCCAGGAGAGCATTGCCATGGCTGGAAGCCATTTGCCAGAGCCAATGGGCGGGGCCAACCTATCTATGAGTAACCATGGCAACCTGTGTAAAACAAAGGGGAAAGGAACAGCTCTGATTTGCATCAGCCCTTTCACCAAAAGGCTAGCTGGCATAGAAAAATGTCTCAGATGTAAATTCTTACACCATTATTTCTATGGTTTAAAAGTTTTAAGAGTATTTGGTCAGCAAAATAAATAGCCATCAACTAGAGGATGGTTGAAGTGTTATTTATACACAAAGAATATTATGCACGGTTAAACAAAATAAAAATATATCATGGTAGAATGAGGAATAATTGCTACTTTATATCAGGTTCTCATACCTATGTAGATGAATTGCTAAATGGTCTTATTAATAAAAAAAATTCAGAGCCAGAAATTGGGGTTAAAGCCTGAGTGAGATCAGAGGAATAGGAAAAGCTACAGCTAACCTTACCTTACCAACTCCTCAGCTTCCAAAGTGACCTACTATTGTATACTCATGCCTATATGCCTTTCTGTTCTGTTCTCTCATTCATTTTCTCAGTCCAGCTACATCACTTCCTCTTCCTGCCCATCACTTCCTGTCTTTCTGTACAGACCTCCAGACCTCTATGGTTGGTGCTGGGATTAAAGGCATTTGTCACCATGCCTGGCTCTGTTCTCTGTGGCCGTGAACTCACAGAGATCCAGACAGATAGGTCCCTGCCTCCCAAGTGATAGGATTAAAGGCATGTGCTACCATTGCCTGACTTCTATATAATGGCTGGCTTTTTCTTCTGATCCTCAAGTAAATTTTATTGGGAGACACAGTACATTGGAGCACAAAATAAATCACCACATTTCCTTTTTTTGTCTAATAAAAAATAAAATAGTTATAACTAATATAAGAAAAACTATATATAATAAGTACAATAACTATATACAATAAATACAATAACTATATACAATATGTACAAGCAATGAATACATCACCAATATTTAGTTAGTCCATTTGCATTTGACAAATTCAGAGAAAATATTCCATTATCTATCCTATTCTTGTGAATCCAAAAGGTATCTAATTCACTTTCTATCCTATCTTGTATTACCAACAGAAAACTATCTTATGATGTCTTTCAAGCTTAAACACTTAACACATCTTAGTGAGTTTCTTTTCTGAATTTCTTAACAAGGAAAACTGTAACTATAACTATCTAATCTTCAACTCACTCAGAGACCCGAGAAGGAAATAATATTACCTAGTAAAACAGGAAGTGCAAACAAGCTACTTCCAAAAATATGAGTTATGACAGAAACAGCCAGCTTCCTGTACAGTCACCCGAGGCTTCTCTGCAATGTTGGGGCATCATCTTCAGCCTACAGGCTTAGCATATCTGACAGATTCATTTGTGAAGCAGGATGTATGCAAGGCCTACAGCTCAACCCCACATTCCATGTGAGTATTCCATGTACCAGATAAACTTGAGTTCTACCAGTGTCATGTCATGATTCAGGATTTTATATTCTGGAAGTGCTGGTATTTTTGGAATTTGGCTTCCCATTTTTCTCGGCTTGTGGGTGGCTTCATCTCCTTTATTAAATGTCAGTCTACTATTGAGAAGTCAGACTCCGTCAGTCTAGTTACTCCTCCAAGAATAACTGTTTCAGCTGCTGTTCCACTGCACACCAGGAGCCATCAGCCCACTGCCTGCTCAGCTGCCTTCGAAGGAAGGGGCACTGTACCTTTTCTGGATTGCAAAGCCACTTCTGCGATAGTGCCACATTGTCCTGGCTCCATAGAATGTCTGCTGCCAAAGCTGCAACCACACTTGTCTTGGCAAGGATTGATAGTCCTTTTGGGTGTTTGTGTGTGTGTGTGTGTGTGTGTGTGTGTGTGTGTGTGTGTGTGTGTGTCTTGCTTGTCCATGTTGGATAGCATACTGTCAGCAGTCAATGCAAGGCCACTTTCTTGCCCAGTGGCTAACTTTTGCCACAATAAAAGTTTACTCCATGTGGAGGTTCTTCAATGCCTATATATTCTCTGAAGTAGATTTGTGCTGCCAGGAGCAGACATGTTTCATAGTCATAAAAAAAAAGAAAAAAAATCTGTTGTTAAAACATCTTAAATGCCATATTCTGTAGATCTCTGAAGGGTTTGAAGATGACTTGTCTATCTAAAATATCTCTGCTTGACTTTGAAAAATACCTAATATGACTACATGTAAGAGTCTATTCGATTGTAATGTCTAACTACTTTCATTTCTTTATATCTTAATAGTTAGCAATAATAACTTTCAAGGATTAGCAAATTGCATCATATTATTAAGTGAACTGTGTAGGTACAATATCTTGAACAAGATTAGAAATATATGTACAGTATTTTCTAACAAAATCAATCTCAAATTTGTATCAATATATATAATTTGTATACTATACACAAAAACCCAATCCAATGTAAAATACTTAAAACTAGTGGTTGCTTTCTAAAAGTAGATTCATTAATCTACCTTTTTATCTATACCATATCTATTTCCTCTTTTTCTTTTCAGAGTAGATTCAATAATCTACCCTTCATTGTATCATTTCTATATCCCTTTTTTTAGAGTAGATCAATAATCCACATATCTATATCCTCTTTTTTCTTTTCTTTTTTTTTCAAACAAGAACCTTAAATCTAATATCCTTTGTTTAGTCTTTTTCCTGACTATTAACAATGACAACTTGTAACCAAACATCCTAGACAATGACAATTATCCAAAACCCACTGAAAGACCAAAAACCACCTGTCCCACTGCTGGGGAATATGGGCATCATGTTCTTAAAATTGCTTCCTGCTATTTGTGAGTGAAGGCATCTTTAGGGGATCCTGAAAAGAAAATTTTTGGGTTAATTGTCAAGTCCTGGAAGAGGTAACTGTATCATTTGTTATCTAGTCTCTGCATAATTGGAAAGTGCAGGGCTTGTCTCAAGTCCTTGTTCAAATAGTCTGTGAGGCTGGATCATCTCAGCTAACCATCTTGAAATTGTCTTGAGCAGTTTGTAGTCTGAATTAAGAATGTGCAATTGATACCTGCTGGGAAAAGAAAAATCTGTTTTCCACAAATTAATGTTACTAGATATATTAACCACACTCCAGAGAAGACTCCATGTCCTCATAGGCAGACAACACAAAATTGACTTTGTGCTTTATTTGGTGCATGTTTTGTTTGGGTATTTTTCTCTTACTGGTTTTTTTGTATGTTGGTTTCTTTTGTTATTTTTATTTTTGATGGGGACAGGGGATGAAAGTAAGAGAGGGAAAGAGATAACAAAAAATTGGGTGGGGTAAGGAGCTGGGGAGTTCTGAGGAGGAGAAACAATATGATCAAATGTAAGTGTATGAAAAAATTAGGGGAAAACAAGAATCTCAATATTGGATCGCATTTGAGATGATACAGGTAGGCTGTAAGTGCATATGTCCTTATAAGAGCACAGTGATCAAGATTTGACACTCATAACAAGGGAAGGTAATGGGAGCACTAAAATGGAGATTTTAATCACAAGTTCACAATCAAGGAATGCAAGGAGACAGCAGAATCTTGTTGACACAAGGAACTGATTTTCTCCCAGAGATTTTGAGGGAGCAGGAAGGATTCTTACATCTTGACTCCAGCCCCATTGTTATGGTGTTGAAAACCAGGAGGTAACACTGAGCTGTTTCAAGGTAAAAATCTATTTACCAACAAGCCAAACTTTCTGTCTCCCATAGTAGGAGACTGAAGCATCGCAGATTAAAGGGAGAGTAGCCTCTTTATAGCAGGTGAGCAAATGATTACAAAAGTGGATTTTTTGCAGTTATTTTATGATTATGGGAAAGGTACATGTTATGATTTTATGTTCGGATAGTTATCAGAACATACCATGAAACATTTTATGGTCAGTAAATTCTCAGAATATATCATGAAACAATGTAAACAATTTATGATGTGTAAATCACAAGGTTATAGAGGAAGAATGAATAAAAAAAAGTTGGCCTTCAGATATGATCAAAGACTAACATTATGTTAAACTAGGAAAAGGTAGAAAAATGGAGTCAACTGGCCTTTATTATCATGATATCACCAACTTCAGGCTTCTGCTTCTGTAACTAGAGAGAATGCATGGCTATAGGTTTTATGTTGCTATCATTTGTTGTATCAGGTCTAGGAAGCAGAGATTCTTGTTATTTGATGTGGTGATATTCTATTGGTATGTCAAAGTGAGATAAGAAGGATATAAATTAATGAGTTAGAAAGGAAGAAAAAGGAATATCAAAGGAAGACTGGAACAAATGCTGAGTGTCTAACGACTATGACATAATCCCCTTCAATCTTACAGGTACATGTGCACTTCATGAGGTGTATAAACACATTACCTGCAAAATAGTAGTATTATTCATCTTAGAGCAGCAGGATAGCTGATGTGTTCTAATTTCTTCCTTTTACAGTATATTGCATCATTACTTGAATAGTTGTAACAATATGCTAACAAGAAGAGTATGGGTGGGGCTGGAGTAGTGGCTCGGTGATTACTAGTACTGGCCACTCTTGCAGAGAATGGACCTGAGCTTGATTCCCAGCACCTACGGGGCCACTAACAACCAGCAAGTCTGTCTCTGGGGATCTGATACCTTTTTCTCACCTCCACAGGTACCAGGTACATGGTGCTCAGATATATGTGCAGCCAATATAACATACACATAAAACAAACTTTTTTAAAAAGAAAATGGTGTGGCAGTTGTCTTTTCCAAGAATAACTCCAGAAAACTTCTCACCCACATAACTTTTCTTATAATTTTGAAATGTTTTCATTCTTTTTCTCCATTTTCTTTATTGTTTGACAGTTTCATGAATTTATATATTGAATTTTAGTCATTCCAATCCCTATTCTCCTCTCTTATCCCCCCCACACCCCGCTGCTTCCCATTGGAACACTTCTTCTCAATGAGTTCTCCTCCTACTTCCATATCTTCATTTTGTGTATGGCTCACTATGTCCTGTTAGTTATTTGTCAAAACATGAATGAGAAGTTATTCAATGGAAGGACAACTTATCTGCAGACACTAAAAAAAGTGATACTTCTTCCCCAGTAAGCATCTGTTGTTGATAGCCTCTCTGCACATGAAGCCTCATAGACCCCTCCCTCAGCCATTGTAAAATGTTGATGGGCCCAATCTGCTGTGACTTTATGAGTAAAACTGCTAGGTCAGGCCCAAGAGATGTCTTTTTGCTGCACATCTCCCCATCCTTGACTCTTACACCCACACACCCTCTTCTGAGATATTCCCTGAGTCTTGGAGAAGATGTTCTAGCTGTTCCAGTTGGGGCCTAGCATTCCACCATTCTTGGCACTTTGCCAGTTGTGAATTTCTGCATTAACCACCCACCATGTGAGGTGGTAAGATGCTTCTCTGAAGCTGAATACTGCTACTTTGGTATTTGTATTCACTATGGTGGTTGTTTTTACATTTTTGAGACAGGGTTCATGCACTATAAGGCCATAATTGGCCCAGAACTCAGCTTGTAGCCAGGCTGGTCTCAAATTTGTCTCCTCCAAAATACAAGGATAACAAATATTCCTCACCACACTGCCCACAGGTTGTTCTTAACTGCATGGTGGCATACTCTCCAGTGTATAGGTGGCATCTGTGCTCCCTATTTTCAAATGTGAGAGGGCCTGGAACTAAATCAGAAACAAAGTTAGACCCTAAAAGCCAGTTTTTCCTGGCTCTATCTCTGAGCATATGCCTTGGAATCCTGAGTTAATGGTCAGCTCCCCTGAAGCTGCTGTGCTGGAGATATAACAAGGAATCCATAGAAAAATGAAAGGAGATCCCCTCAGATCATTCTTTATCCAATCCTGTAGAGAATACGTAAAATAGCTATGACTGTTAATATTGATTATCAAGTAGACAGAATCTAAAATCAGCAAATGGACAAGACTTTGGATATGCTTGTTTAGGATTATCATGATTATGTTGATTGAAGTGGGAAGACCTGCCATAAATGTGGGCATGACTATTCTCTAGGTCAGAATCCCTGAATGTATAAAAAGGGGAAAGTAAATGAATACATCATCCTTTTCTCTCTGCTTTTTGCCTGTGAACTGATACGATTAGCTGCTTCATGTACCTATAGACATATCCTCCTGCCAAGATGGAACGTATCTCCACTTGTCTGGCCTTTCATCACAGCAGCAACTAGAGTAAATAGAACCATATCTCCCTACAAAAAACGTTCTGATTTGTAGCAGATGCTGATTTCTAAATTAAACATTCCATGCATGGTCAGTTCTAGAATATCAACAATCAAATTTAACTCACCTGATTCTTGAATATTTAACAGTTGAACTTCAGGAGTTGGCTGAAGTTGGTCCCAGCAAGCCAGTCACTCTCCTACTCACTGACTTCCTCACTAATATAGCAGACTTAGGAGTGAAGTGAGATGAACTGAGTCCTAGCCAAGGTTAGACAATAGCCTCATGAGTAAATTGCCTGACTGAGTCACCAGTCAGTTCCTGATTCATAGACAGTGTGAGACTGTGAGCAACTGACTTTTTTACAATGAGGCAAGAAACATACACCTTCCCCAAATGGTGCTGAAGAAACTGAATGTCCATATGGAGAAGAATAAAATAAAGTCTGCATCTCTCATCCTGAGGTGTATTCTTTTTACTTTTCCTGTGTGTGTGTTTGTGGTGTACATGTGCATGCATGTTTGAACATGTGTGGGCATCCATGTGAAGGTGTATTTGCACATGCACTAGTGTGGGCAGAGACCTGAGGTTAATGTCAGAAATAACCCTCCAAGATGTTCCCACCTAACTAGTTAAGACAGGGTCTTTCAATCAAAAACAGGCATCAAAAATATAGGTAGTCATGATAGCCAGCTTGATTTTTGGAACCCTTACTGTCTGCCATGCCCACTTGGCATTTATGTGAGTTTTGGGCACATGAACTTACTGGAGTTCACTTGCGTATCAGGCATTTCAGCTCCTGAGCTGTCTTCCTAGCCAGGAATAATAAATAAGAAGAGTCAATATACACAAGAGAATAGGGGAGTTTCTCTAGTTGCTGCAGTATCTGAATCATCTTCCAGGTAAAAGTTGACTGCAGTCAGACCCACCAGCAAGAAGCTTGGGTAACTACTAATCATGTGTGTTGCTTCCAGATGGGGGCCATTTCCCTTAGCCTGCCACCTAATGGCCTAGAGTGGATATTTCACTTAAACAGACATACTGCTCAGTCTCTGTGTGTCCATGTAGAAGTTACCAACTCTCCTGATGGTGAAAATTTCATGTCTAAAATACCTGCACAAATGAAAACTTAATTGAAATACATCTTACCCTAGACAAAGTGGCAGTTATCAAGAAACCTATCAACAAATGATTATGAGGATAGAGAGAAAAGCCAGCATGGCATTATGAAAGTCTGTATGGAGCTTCTTCAACAAATACAATACCTGAGAGAATCAAAACAGAGGTACCCACACAACCATGTTTATTGCAGCACTGTTCATTACACCCAAGTTATATGGACCTAAGGTACATTCCCATAAACAAATGAATGGAAAGATTGTATAGTGCATACAAAAAATGAAGTCTTAGTCAGACACCAAAAAAATAAAATCATGATATTTGCAGAAAGATGAATGGAACCAGAGAGCAACATGTTAAGCATAAGCCAGGCTCTGAAGGACAAACACTGCATGATTTCTCTCAGATGCAGAATATACAGTTAAAAAAATATGAAAGGAGTGGGAAGACTATGTGGTAAGAGGTTGGGGTGGCTGGAGAAGAAAGGAAAGGACAGCAGATGGTTAGGGGGGAATAAGATCAAAGTATGCGTTGCACATAGGTAACAATATCATAATGATGGTCCCTCCCCCATTTTTATACAGTGAACACTTCCCAATGTAAAAATAAATAAATAAATAAAACATTGGCCTGCCCACAGTGCTTTGTTAACGCCCTAACATTCTTACATTTCAAAATGTGGTGCTGACTCCATGAAGCTGTCTTCAGTCATTCCCATAAAGTACAGCTAATATTCTCAACTTACACGGGCTCAGTATGTTTCCCACTAGGAAATGGCTGACTCCGCTGCTCTTGAAAATCTGTAAACCTCTTTTCTGTGCTTTCACTATTGTGTGATCATAGGGAAGAAACAGATCAAGACTCCTACCTAGGTTTAACTCCTGCCTCGTCCTTATGAATGGTGCTTCTATACACAACTTATTAGTCTTTGATGTTGTTTTATAAAGTGCATATGGTTATTATTATGCAAAATAGAGTTAAATGAAGTCATATGAACTACATCCTTCTCATAAGTATCAACCACTACTGGGTCCCAAGGAACATTGGTCCTTAGTTTTCAGTGCAATTACAAAGCTGTGAAATTGAAATATCTGAGCAACTTCAGAAGCGAGAGTAGGAGGCAGTAATTTCCATCTCTTCCAGCAAAGAAATACACACCTGGGCAATCAGCCATCATAAAACTGTGGAAACAGCACATCAAGGTTACTTGTCCAGAAATATCCACCCACCTCACCCACCCACAAGGCCTGCCCTAGGGTTGCAAAGACTTTTTACCATCTGCCACTTCCATGGATTATGACATTTGAAGGTGCCAGCCAGAAGGCAAATTTCTAGCCAGGGAGGTACAATCCATGAACTCATTTATACTAATTAACCCTTTAGCTCCAATTAACAGAGTATATTGGCTGTCTCCACAGCCAGGCCCATCCATCTAGCCAGCAGTGATTATGGGTTCAGTATCTACTTGGCTCCTTGTTGCTGATGCCATTTAGAGACTGGTAGCCATGGGATGCACTTCTGGGGAGAATGGATTTAGTTATGGTCAAGAAAATCAAGAAGATTCCAAGCAGAGAATGACATAAAGGGAAGGGGAGCAGTGAAGGAGAGGCATCTATCTCTGTAAAAGGTTTAGTTGAGGGGGGTGGTCTGAACTTGGAAGTACTCTTAACAAAGCTCTGCTCCAAAATTCTCTCTAAAGTGCTCCCTGTATGAGTTTACAGATTGCCAAATTTAAATTACTTTCTTCTCAAAATCTGAACTCCTGGAGTATGAGGATTATCCACAAAAGGTAACATGGTGATTAAGTTGCCATGCTTCTGGAAGACATGGAGAGTAGGGAACCAATTAGGCGTTACACCAGTAATGGGATGTTACATCAACGAAAGGGCTCTATTTAATAGATAATGTTCTGGGGCAAATGGACAAGCCTAATGCCCTTGCTATCTGTGGGGCCTTTACAGCTTTATATGAACATGCAGTATGAAGAAAACATACCTAAAACTGTGTCCTATAGTGCAGCCTCGGTGTAACACTGCAATGTGGCTTTTATCTTCAAAAAATTTGTGGGATATTTAGATACCCTGGTACTGAAAGAACAAGTGAGACTCAGGAAACTTGCAGGAATCCCTAAAAATCACCGAACTAACATGCTGGTGAAGAGAGATACTGATTCCAGCTTCCCCTCTCCCATGGTCAGAGTATTTTAACATTCTATCATGGGAATGAAAAACACATGAAGTGTTAATTCACATATGACCCACCTCATCCATGCTTCTGCTGTTGCCATTCACCAGGAAAGCCAGTCCTGTCCACATCTGATGCCTTGCTCTGATTTCTTTTGGAAGGCATAAAGAATGACGTTAGTACCAACTGCTTAGAGCAGCTGCAGAAAATCATTAACCAAATTGCTCATTACACCTTTATAGACACCAAGCAAGTCTGCCTGTTAAACACAGATATAAATATAATGGGTAATAATGGTGATGGAACATGATGGAAATGAGCAGGGCTGAAAGGGGTGGAAAATGGCTTCAAAAGGAGATGTTCTCTGTTGCTCTTTGCTTTGCCTACACAAAGGGATCAATTTAGAATACGTGTTTTATAAACAAGTGTATCCCTCTACACCTCAATCAGAGGCAAAGCTCTTTTCTGAGACTGCATTATTGTAAATGAAAAGTGGAGATCTTACTTGGCACAAAAGAATATATTAAAGGTCGGATTTTTAAGAAGCATTTAGAAAAATGGAAAGTATCTGCAGTTTTGTTACTGAGTGAAAAGTTGTCCGCAATGCACAGGGCAGATATGGGTATGAGGGCCGGGCAGCACTGACTTTCCATACAGAGACGCTGAGTGAAAGATTTGCTGCCACTGAGTAGGCAATATGGATGGGGCTAGCTTTCCTTCTCCTGAGCTGCTCTGAGTGGCACTTTCAATTGCTCTGCCAAACTCCTCGGCCTTGCTCTTTCTAAAATAGAACCAGAGGAAAAAAATGGAGAGATGTGGGGCAGCCATCCATGCCCTGGAGCATTGTGGCACTACTGCAAATGTTAATATTTTTAATGTCAATGTGGAGGCTCATGTTTGAAATTCAGTGAGGAACTAAAATTAATGTAAGTCTGGTTAGGGGTGTCAAATGAGGGTGTGTAGCATTCAAGGGACACGCAGCCTGGAAATGACAGCAGCAGAGCAGAGAAAGCTTGTGTTGTGCTGAAAATCAAGGAAAGGTTTGAGAGACATAAATGCAAACATTTGAAGCTCTTTGTGACTATATATCTAGAAAAGACACTGGAGAAAAATAGATATGTTTCTTGTAGATAAAGTCATCTAGAAAATAAGGAATAGTCCATGTGAAGACATGGCATGACAGTGAGCACTTGGCTCTGTGAGGAGAATATTTTGGGATGATTGGAGTTGAGCATGATCCAAATTTTCCACCCTTCCATTTGTTCACATACCTTTACATGTAACTGCTGTGGGATGTTCTGTATGCTATGAATATGTGTTGCTCTGATTGGTTATTAAGTAAAATGCTGATTGGCTAGTAGCCAGGCAGAAAATATAGGTGGGATAAACAGAGAGGAGAATTCTGGGTGGAGGAAGGCTGAGTCAGTAGACGCCAGCCCGCCATCCACGGAGTAGCATGCAATGGCAAACAGGTAAAGCCACAGAACACGTGGTGACATATAGATTTACAGAAATAGGATGAGTTTAAATGTAAGAGCTAGTCAGTGGTAGGCCTGAGCTAATGGCCAAGCAGTTTTAATTAATATAAGACTCTGTGTGTTTACTTGGGTCCAAGTGGCTCCAGGACTGGCAGGTTAGAGAGATTTGTCCTGACTGTGGGCCAGGCCAGGCCAGTTACATTTCAGCTACATGTAACTTTGCTTCTCTTATGAAGAATCCCCACCCCACACACACACTTCTTATGGGCTGCCTTAGTGGCTTATTTTAACTGCAAGTTAAAAGAAGTCCAACTTCCAAGAGCCTTTGAGGACCCACAGTTTTCCTCAGAGTCCTCATGCTAACAAAAGAAGAACCTAAGCTTCCTGCTGACAGCCTTGTCCAAGCCAAATTGTTCAGCCAAGGCTTTCCCTAAGACCAGCCATACCCATCCAACTGACTGCCAACACAGATCAAGGGCCTATTAACCCTTGAGTAAGGGTTGGATGAGTAAGTAGATCTATGTGGATCTACCACAGACATTGAGAAATACCAGTATGTGCAGTCCTGAGGCACAAAATTTGGAATGGTCTCCTTCACAGTGATAACTAACTGAAATAGTTCATCTCCATAAAATACTAATCCACCTGAAGTTCTAAGGAAAGCTATCCCTCTTGAGTACAGGCATTTTCATTAAAACAGATACTTAATGTAATAATTCTGTAGTATTTCTTATGGCCACAGATGGCTGTAACCAGAAATAACCACCCAAGCGATTCCATTATCTATATGACATCACCTCATGTTCATTTTCCTGCAGTTAGTTTTCTTTCCTCTCTGGTAGAAAGCTCCAATCTCATTTTAAAAGGAGGTTTTCCGCTGGAAATCCAGCTGAGGCCTGAACAGGATTTAATCTGAAACAAGGTTTCATTTGGCATTTAAAAGCTATAATTTGACATAATTAGCCATTCTTGTCAGTACTGAACACCATCTAAACCATGATCTTGTGTAATGGGGAAAACTGAATTTATATGGATTTTCAATATTCTAAGTAGTTTTTCACTGAGTTCAGAATGTGAATAGAGAAATAAAGATCTTAACTTGGAAATCAGAGTTTATTTTGCTGTTTTAGCTGTGAACATTGATTTTTCTCTTGCTTTCTCAAACTTCTTAACCAGTCTTCCTTTCTTCCTTTCTTTCTTTCACTTTCTTCATTTTTTTAGATATATTTAAAACACCTATATACTAATGACTAAGTGAATAGAACTTTGTCTACACATTCATTGTTTCTCTCTTCATTCCTTCCTCTTTAAAATCCAAAACATACTTTTGATATAAAAAACAAACTAGTTTTTTAAATTTAATAGCATAAGGAATATTGTCTTGTTTTTATCACTTGGATAAGAAAGTGGTGTAGATCATGTTTCATAATTTGAATTTTTAAAAATCCTATTTATCAAATTATAATCTAGTCTCATCTATTTCATGTCAACCCGTAGTTGGATATTTTCTCTGGTCCCACCTAGCCCTGCGGTCCCACAGCTCGCTTATAAAATAATCACTCAGAAGCTTATATTAATTATAACTGCTCAGCCATTAGCTCAGGCTTATTACTGACTAGCTCTTACAACTTAAATTAACTCATAATTCTTACTTATGTTTAGCCACATGGCTTGGTACCTTTTCTCAGTTCTGCCTTGTCATCTTGCTTCCTCTGTGTCTGGCTAGTGACTCCTGACGCTGTCCTTCATCTTCCTGTCCCTCTCCTGGATTTCCTGCCTGGCTATAACTTGACTACCCATAGCCCGGAGCAGGTTCTTTATTAACCAATCATAGCAACACATATTCACAGCATACAGAAAGACATGCCACAGCACCAGACATATATTGTTTGCCTTTAGGGGCTCAGAAATCCCCTTAAATAAAATTAAATTGAGGAACATAAAACTGCTTTTTAAAAAAATTTTAGCTCAATGCAACATCAGCAAGTTTTATTCTCATGCTCACTAGTTTTACATCAAAATAATACACTCATTGCATAGCACCTGAAATATTAAAATATGGATATGTTTTCATCTTGGTAGACTAGTAGTCTCCCAGACACAAGGCTCGCAGGTCAGGCTCATCTTTGTTATCTACCTTCCAGCTACACAAGCAAATATCAAGCGACCATGTTCGGTAAATTTGCCCCCATGTACTTCCGTTTGCTTTTCTTTCTTCTTTGTCTTCAAGTCTGCTCCACTGAGGACAATGATCATTTTGTAGAGGCATTTGCCTTCTGCAGCAGTCACATGAAAGGAAGATGCATTGTGCAGGACACAGATTCTGACTTCTCTTTCCAGATAAGAATGTGACCTCACTGTCAACTAAGTGTGGCCATGGGAAATGGAAACTGCATCAAGCAGTGTGAATGTCATCCTCAGAACCCATGAGTTATAAGCAGGTGGCTTCAGAACCATGGACAGTGTGTCCAGGAGGGATGGGGTATTCTTACTCTGTGCTTTGGCAGGTCTTCTTCCCTCCCTTCTCCACGTCTTCCTGCTGAATGTGTCTGAAATGCATCCCCTGAGATCATAAGAGTGGGTTCTTCACAAGACAGAGTGCAAGCCTCGTTATTTGAGAACAATGGGCTAACTGCAGCTGCATGGGAGGATCACTCTGGGTACAGGCATGTCTTCTTCTCTCACACCTGCCCCAGAAGCCCAGCCTTTGGGAGCAAGAAACCACAAATATCAAAGGATATTTTTTGCGATGGATTATATATGTTTTTAAACCCAAGAGCTTCATTGCATCTAGCTTTTCTTTGTGTCACCATTTTGCCTTAACTAATTTTTGTAGCCCCACTTAACTGATCTGTAGCCTTGATGATTAGAAAAACAACCTGTAGTCTTACAGCCCATATTTCCTATTAATACATACTAATTGTGCAAACAAATGGATTTCAATAAGACATTTTCACATATTAATATAATACACTTATATCATTGTTGCTTTCTCTGTTACAATTTTTTATTTCCAATCCAATTCCACTTCCCCTGTTCCTTTCTGCCTTTCTTTTCCCTCATGTTCTTCACACTAAGTTCACAGGGAAGAGAAACATTTCATATTTGTCTTTGTGAGTTTGGTTTATCATGGTGACATAATTATGTTCTTTGTAGATGGATAATACTCCAGTGTGTGTGTGTGTGTGTGTGTGTGTGTGTGTGTGTGTGTGATATTTTCTTCATCACATCTGCGTCAATGATTAATTACATAACTTTATCACAACTGTGGTAATGATTAATTACATAACTTTACTGTTGTGAAGACTGAAAACTATGGATGTGCAAGTATCTATGATGTGGTCATTTTCACTTTTTGGGGTAGACAGCAGGAGTGGTTTAGCCTGATCATATGAAAGTTCTATTTTAAAGTTTCCAAAGAAACTTTATACTAATTTCCCCAGTGGCTGCACTGGTTTACATTCCCACCAACAATGATAAGAGTTGAGCTCTAATTCTGAGACTGACTCCTAAAGCCGTTCTCTTTTTAATCAATTTAACACTAAATCTTTTTCTTTCTAAAAACAAAACCAAACAAAACAAAAGCTAAATTGCCATATGAATTGAAAAGGAAGAAGTAAAACTCCAATATGTAGAAATAATAAAATAGCAATATCTAGACAAACCTAGCAACTTTGACATATATGA
>CABHPP010146141.1:0-40476 GCA_902168425.1 Peromyscus attwateri | reverse complement strand
AACACAGTTGAGAAAATTTTGTTTAAATTATATATGAATATGTATTCTTAAATTTTATTAATTCTCGGTAGATTTTTTTTTTTCTGATCTCAAGGCAAGCTTTATTTTTCAGAACACAAACAGAATATCACACAACAACTGTGAAAAAACAAATCCTTGGGCTATGTAAGCATATGTGGTGCTGCTCAGTCATATCTATAATAGTTCCACATTTTTTTTCTCTTTTAGGAATCAACATACAGTTTTCTACAGTGGGTAAAACAATTTACATTCCTACCAATGACATCATGTTGTTGCTTCTATTCAGTTTCCTTGCTAGGTAACACAGGTACCCTGATAATCCATTGTGATTTTGATTTGCATTTCCCTGACAACAATTGACATTGAACACTTATTCATAAACTTGGCCACAATTTCTGTCATTTTGACAAGGCAGCTACTCAGTTCTTTTGTGCATTAATTTATTTATTTATTTTTTAAATTCTATGACATAGCCTTTATTTAACTTGTTCTTCCATTACCTAATGTGTTCCCAGATAAACATACTATTGCTCCTTTACACTCTCCAGTGTCTGCTCATATCTCACCTTCTCACAAAGGCCATCTGTAGCCTTCTCATACAGCCAGCAATGGTTATTTCACATTATATTCTACCTCTCTACCTACAGCATCTAAAACAGTACCTGGAAACATCTACTCAATAAACATACAAAGCAACAAAACATACTGTACTATTTTCCTGTGAGTAATTCTTCAGTCACCTTTACTTCCATATACTATATACATATATATGAAACTGGTTTATCATTGCACTAAGTGTTTCTTCCCAATCGGGCCTCTCTCGGGGGTGAACATTTCTATGTAGCTCTGGAACAAAATCATCCTCTTCAGACTGTATTGAGGACTTCATCTTCCTTCTTTAGGTTGGATTTTTCCTTCTAGTGCTTTCTGTAAGGCTGGGTTTGTGGATAGGTATTGATTAAATCTGGTTTTATCATGGAATATTTTGTTTACTCTGCCTATGGTGATTGAGAGTTTTGCTGGATATAATAGTCTAGGTTGGCATCCGTGGTCTCTTAGTGTCTGCATAACATTTGTCCAGGACCTTCTAGTTTGCATAGTCTCTATTGAGAAGTCTGGTGTTATTCTGACAGGTTTGCCTTTATATGTTACTTGGTCTTTCTCCTTTGCAGCTCTTAATATTTTTTCTTTGATCTGTATGTTTAATGTTTTGATTATTATGTGGCGAGATGACTTTCTTTTTGGATCCAGCCCATTTGGTGTTCTGTAAGCTTCTTGTATCTTCATAGGTATTTCTTTCTTTAGGTTAGGAAAGTTTTCTTCTATGATTTTGTTGAATATATTTTCTGTGCCTTTGAGTTGGTATTCTTCTCCTTCTTCTATCCCTATTATTCTTAGGTTTGGTCTTTTCATGGTGTCCCAGATTTTTTGGACGTTTTGTGTTATGACTTTTTTGTCTTTAGTGTTTTCTTTGACTGACGAATCTATTTTCTCTATTGTGTCTTCAGTGTCAGAGATTCTCTGTTCCATCTCTTGTATTCGGTTGGTTATACTTGTCTCCGTAGTTCCTGTTCGTTTAGTCAGGATTTTTATTTCCAGCATTCCCTCAGCTTGTGTTTTCTTTGTTGTCTCAATTTCTTTTTTCAGATCTTGGAATGTTTCTTTCATCTGTTTAATTATTTTTTCTTGGCTTTCTTCCAATTTTTTGTTTGTTTTTTCTTCCATTTCTTTAAGGGAATTTTCTATTTCCTCTTTAAGGAAGTTTTTTATTTCCTCTTTAATGGAGTTTTTCATTTCCTCTTTAAGGGAGTTTTTTATTCCCTCTTTAATGGAGTTTTTCATTTCCTCTTTAAGGGAATTTTTTATTTCCTCTTTAATGGAGATTTTCATTTCCTTTTTGAGGAAATTTTTTATTTCCTCTTTAAGAATATTTTTTATTTCTTCTTTAAGGGCCTCTATCATCTTCTTTAAGTCATTGTTAGGATTAATTTCTTCTGTTTCTTCTGCCTTGGTATGTTCAGGACTTACAATTGTAGGGTCGGTAGGTTCCGGTGTTGTCCTATAGGCCTTTATGTTGTTGCCTGTATTTTTCCGCTGGCGTCTACTCATCTCTTTCTCTGCTCAGTGCAGATGGTGTGAGACCCTAACCCTTCAGGCTTACACCTCTAAGCCTCAGAAATGAGAAACTTCAAGCACCAAGAAATGAGAAACTAAAAATCTGGTTCTCTGGGCAAGCTGACCACCCCTGTTCTCAGTCGGTGAGGTATATACTTATGATTCTGGTGATCTGGTTCGGTGGTTGGGTGGTCTTAATAAGTTCATTTGAGAGCTTCTTGAAATACAGGATCCAAAGACACCTCTTACTCCGTGGCTTGCTGTATAGCTGGGTGGCTGGCCCCTGATGTCCTCCTCCTTCTCTGGCTCCTCGATCCTTCAGGTTCCTGCGAGCACTGAGGCATCCTCCCTCGTTGCCTCTGTAGCCACAGCTGCACTGATCCCTGCCATGGAGCTCAGGTCTCGCAGGGCGCTGTGCTCTCCACTAGTTCCCAATTGAGAAGCAATCAGCAAGGTGGTTAACATCCACTGTGTGGGTACAGGTGTCCCTGATCCTTGTAGTTCCTCTTCTTGCATTCACCCAGCTCTGTCGCACCCCAAAGGGTCACCCGGGGAGCCCCCGGCCGCTGCTCCTTCCCTGTGCTCACTACGACCACGCCACTCGTACCGCGCCTCTCACCGGTGCGCCCGGTTCACCCGCAGGCCTGGGGAAACCGCACAGGAAGGATCGATCCAAACCGCGGATTCCCGAGGAAGGCAGAGAAACTCCGATGCTCTAGCCAGCTTTTCTTAACTTAAATTAATCCTTCTATCTTTTTTCTCTGAGCTTTTATCTTTCACTTTTTCTGTATACCTTTTTTGACGTCTTTCTTTGTGGCCCTGTTCCTCTTACTTCCACATCAGTTCATCATCCTATTTTGCTCTCACACACGGCCCACCAGCGGCAGCCGCCATCTTCCTTTCTTTATTCCTCTCGGTAGATTTTTATACAATGTATTTTTGTGTGTGTGTGGAAAATATTGTTTTTTGAAGTAATCCACCATCTCAATTTCTTGTAATTTTTCTGCCTTCTATTCCAAATAAACACTTGAGACTTCAGGGTGGTGTAGATGTAACCAACTGTCTTATTAAATAAGAAACACAGCCAATGTAAAGATAAAAGCCCAAGAGGTCAGAACTAAGAGCCTTATCTGCCTGCTGCCAGCTAGCCTCTTCAGCCAAGAGACCTCTCTGAAAAAAGGAGCTATTTCCTGTGTGTTTGTCTTATAAAGACTTCCTGTTCTGTCTTCTCATTGGTTGTAAACCCAATCACATGACTGTCTCGTCACTGCCTGTCTGTAGGTCACTCCAGGTCTTCTATGGTTGGTATTGAGATTAAAGGCGTGTGTCTCCAATGCTGGCTGTATCCTTGAACACACAGAGATCTACCTAGTTCTGCCTACCAATGCTGGGATTAAAGGCATGCACCTCCTTCAGCAAATCCTACCGGCATGCACCACCACAACCGGTTTTCGCTATGGCTTGCTAATAGCAATGACCCCTAGGCAACTTTATTTATTAACATACAAATAAAATCACATTTCAGTACAAATAAAATATCACTATAGGGTGGGGTATAACATATCTCATTTAGGGTTTGACCTTTCTAAGTCACTTTTTCAGTACATATTGGACAGTGGTGGATATCTATGTTAATTCACATCATCTCAAACATCTCTGATGAGGGTTGAATAATGTATGATTTATTGGTGTAATAGTAAGTCATCAGGAGTCATTTTATAGCATGTCCAATTAGCACAATAATAGTAGCAAGTTTTTCCCCTGAGGCCCATGACCTAGCTAGACACAGATCTTAGCCTTATTAGCACTGTCAAGTATAGATTCCATCTTGTGGAGCAGGCCATTAATCCAATTTTAAAAGGTAGTTGGTTACACTCATAACATTAGTGCCACTATTATACCAGTGGGCATAAACTGATGGTCTGGAATGTCAAGGCTAATCTCCTAAGTGTTTTAACATTTTTGTTAAGTCTTTGCAGAAAGTCAAATATCTTTTTAAATTACTATTATAGATACTTTTAATTCCCCTAATTGGACTGATAATTAGAATGTGGTCACTAGTCTCCTAAAAATGAATTAATGTTGTGAATATTTCTTATCTGTTTCTTTAAAAAATTAGCCACTCAACTTTATTACTCCACACAAATAGTGCTCTGATGATTAGATGATGGGATGATGATGGTAGTCAACATTCCTGTTCTAAATAATTTCTTCACTGTGAAAATCTATCTTAGCTTGATATCACTAAAGTGATTTTATTGCTTACAAAGATTTCTCAGTATGGGTTACCATAAAATAATGTTAGTATTAGGTCAAAGAACTACCTTCAACTATTTTGAAAGTCATTCATTATAAATAATCAATTTAACAAAATCACTGCAGTCTGGCAGGTCTTTTAAAAATATTTTTGTCAGTTCTAGAAGTTCATATAACATGTTTATCTTTATCTGTTCGTTCTTTTCTTTTATTGAAACTAGATTTTTTTCTCCCATAGTATATCCTGATTAGAGTTTTCCTTCCTCTATTCCTCCAAATTCCTTCCCACCCCATCCAGACCTATTTCCTGTCTATCTCTCATTAGAAAATAAACAGGTTTCTAAGAGATAATAATATAATATAATATAATATAATATAATATAATAATAATATAATATAATATAATATAATATAATATAATATAATATAATATGATAAAACAAAAACTAACACTTTGGAATTGGATAAAACAGACAGAAGGAAAAGAGCCCAAGAGAAGGCACAAGAATCAGAAACCTACTCATTCCTGCACTCAGCCCTAAATTGGATGTCTCCATTAAATCCTTACTCTCACGGCTCAGAGAACTGTGCTGAAGTGGAAGAGAGAAGAGTGTAAGAGCCAGAGGGATGGAGGACACAAAGCAATCACAGTCTTCTAGACAATACAGGCCTTGCACTCATATGAACCCAGGGACTGAGGCAACATACAGAGGGCCTGCACAGGTCTGCAGTAGATGGGGGCCTGGACATGAAAAGAAAAATGGACACATGGCCCCATCCTTAACCTAGAAGATATCTTCAATTGATAGCCACTTGCAAATGAAAAATTAGTTTTTTCCAAGGGAATCTCACTGGGTCACCAAAGTACTCTTATGAGGCCATATTGCAAGCAGCAGCTGTCACACAAAACTAATTCAATGGTATTCTTTGTCTCAGAATGTTGAATCAGGGCATTTTTTTTTTTTACTTGTCCTTTCTGTATATATTATGGCTTCTAGTTTTATGTTTTTATGGGATGCTTGTTTGTGTGAACCCATGTGACTTTGTGTCTATATACATTTCTTATGATTTCTCCTTGGCTCTTTTTCTTGGTTGGTTGTTTTGTCATATTTCTATTTGTTTGTTATTTTTTAATCTTATTTTATTGTTATTCCTTAGATGCATGCTTTCTTTCTCCTAGGAAACAGGAAGGATGTGGACTCAGAAGGGAGGGGAGGTGGGGATAAGCTGGAGTAGCACGAGGGGAAACTGTAATCAGATACATCCATATTTAAAAAAACTTTTTCAATGAAAAAATTCACTCTCCATTTCCCAATTCTTCCTAAATCTACCCCTACCTTGCTTTCAGACCATATATTCAAAAATATTTGGTCAGCACAAATTGAGCTGAGTGGGGAAAAAAAAGAAGATAAACTTGAGTGGGCCATGGGGTTGATCTAGGAAAAGTTGGAAATGGAGGGAGAATATTATCAAAACACATTCTATAAAATACTCATAGAACAAATGAAAATATTTTTAAAAAGTTAATTAGATCACAAAAGTAATCAAAGATCATATACTTCATTTAAATATTAGTCCTAAACAGCCAGTTAATAATAGTCAATTGGATTTATCTTCTGAGAGAAATTTTTCTTTTTCTTTTCTTTCTTTTGTTTGTTTGCTTGCTTTTAGGACAAAGGGGAAAGGTTTGAGATAAAGTTGAAGGCCTAAGCTGGTCTCACAAAAATTCACTGTGTAATTAGGCTAGCCCAATTCTTGTTTTTCTAGCCTTCTCCCTTCCCCCGAGTCAGGGGATGCAGGAATGTGCCATGGTTTTTGTTGGGGAAAATAGTTTTAGACTGGTGCTCCTGAGGGGAATCAGTAGCTGACAGAATTTTAAAGTAATATCACTTGTTGTGCCAAGGCAGAGTTAAAAAGCTGACACCCTGTGTTGACTCTTTTGATGTGTGAAAAACTTATTCTCCCCCTCCCTGGATTTTCTAATGGAAAATTGCCTCCTGGAACCTTAGTTATTTTTCCTCACATTTCTTTTCCCTTGTGATGTTTCTTAGATGTTAAAGTTGATCCCTCAGTATTCTAGGACATCTATGTTTGCTGTATACATTGTGAATGTGGTGTCTAATATAGCAGCAAATCAATGCTAAAGTAGGGGTACATAGATTACCACATATTTAGTTTTAGGTAGCCCTTAATTTGATAGTGCCCACAGACAGTTGTTATTGGTGCTGCAATTGTCATTGGTAAGACTATTTAACATATGGGGAATTTTTTAAAAAAAATATAGCAAATGATATTACAAATAGCTGGAATTGTTAGCGTCATCTGAGATGCTCTCAAGGCTCAGATACTACAAGTATCACTTCAGGTTCCAGAGCCACCTGTCAGGCACTTTCATTAAGCTGGACTAGTGTGGATTCCATATTTACTTAGAAGGGAATTCAACATGGCTGGCCCAGAAATCTACTGTAAGAAAAAGAAAAAAAAAAAAAAAGTAAGAGGGGAGTAATTCTCCAGAGAAGAGGCAGATGTACTTGCAACATTGGAGCTGCACTCAGATTTCTTTTCTTGCTATACTCTCCCTGCCAGCTACAAACACTTGAGGGTAGCCCTAAGATCCCCTCTTTCTGACACTTATGGCCATGTATAAACACTTCTGCAGTGTGAATCAAACCTGGGATTTGCTTCTAACCCATAGACTATAAGTGTATTGACTAATTGTCTCTTTGGTTTCTATCAGCTTGACACAAATTAGAATATCTGAGAAGACAGAACCTCAACTGAGAAAATATTTCCATCAGATTAGCTTGTGGATGATTCTGTGGGGGAATTTTCTTCATTAATGATTAATGTCAGAAGGCCCAGTCCAATGGAGGTGTGCCACCTCCAGGAAGGTAGTCCTGGGGTCATAGTATTTTATCACAGCAATAGAATCACTAATCAAGACAATGAAAAATCTCCTTGAATTCCTCCTTGTGATCATAATATTTTATGGAACCTGTGTCTAGCTAAATGGCTCATGATACATACTCCTGTGTGTTGAGAGGCCCCATGGCAAGGATCAGAGTGTAGACAGAGAGAAGTCTAGTATTATTCTGTGAGTGAAATCTTCTACTAAGTACCTAAAGATTCATGAAAGCTGCTACTTCTCTAGTCTGGCCTCCAGATTAAAACAGTGCAGAAAACATTTTAATGGTAGCCTTTTGAGACACTAGATACAACAGGCAGGAAACCTAAGATTACACTTTTAACTCTTAAAAATATTATATAAATAAATATATTTTTAAATTCTAAGAATAACTTGTTATATAATAATGGACTATTGATATGTATATATGTCTACCAGGTTTATGAAATACTTCTGAGCCAAATTTGATAGCAACGTTTTAAACTATTTTATTTATTTGTACCCAGTAAATTCTTCTTTAAATAAATAAATAAAAAAGTATGCATCTCCTTGGAGAACATGTTGCAAAATGATCAACCCATCCTCATGAATAGACAATGAGGTTGGATGGGATTTTAATACCACATGTGTCCCTAAAGTGCTTTTTTATCACATCATTTCTATATTTTTTGCTGCTAGGAGTTCTTGTATCTCCCAATGCAATGTACTGCCCTAGGGGTTTAAGATCACATTTAAACAGAGAGGGATGAAGAGGAATAAAAATGAGGAATGAACTTGGCCTGACAAGATTAACTTGGTGTAAAAATATATAAAATTTGTATATAAAATCCATGCTTTCCCAACTGGATCAACTTTCTCCAGGAGAGGAAACAAAAACTTATATTTATTTTCATGGCCCTTAAGTCAAAGGTTAATTTCCGGCAATGAAGGATATTATTCTCAAAAGAATAATATAAAAATACATGGAAAATAAGCAACTTAGATAAGGAGTAGAGATGCCATAGGTTTTGTTCTTCCTTGAAATTAACTTTTGGTATGTACAACTAATATGCAGGAGGCATCAGATTGTTCTCAAGCCAGTAATAAATATTCATGGAAGTAATCTAGACAGATAAGAAAATAACCGGTTCTCGCATGTAGGCTTTGATCCCTTGATTTTAGGAGGGATTATTTTAGTAATGTGTTTTGAATTAAAAAAAAAAAAAGTCTTGAACCAGATTTGAACAAAGAGAATGGGAAGTTGATCAGTGCTGTAGTGGAGATGGCCGAATCTGCTGGACCTCTGATAATGCAGGCTCTGTAAGAATGCTCCCATCTTGGGAATTCAGTAGTACTGATATTAATCTCGGTGTTTCAGGTCTGGACACACCCAGAGTTTTAAAATTATTACTTTTGATTATCTAGTTGTATTCTTTCCTTTTCAGGGTCCCAACTTTGTATCTAAGACTTTAAATTTTACCTACAAATTTAGTTTATGATTACTGAGGTTTGAGACTTGAGAAATGGAAAATTTATACTTATGTGATAGTTTATGACTATAAGAAGCTGTATTATCTGGTTTTATTCTTATTTCTCTTACTAAATACTTTTCTCACAGGTCAGGAGGTAGTTTGTTCTGATGGGGAGCATGGGAGCTGCTTCCTCACTTCTAGGTGGGTCGGGAAGCAGAAAGGATCACTCTGGCACTTGGCTGGACTTTTTCTTCCCCTCTTTCTTATTCTGACTTATACCCTAGCACAGAAAATGGCACTAGCCACATTCAATGTGGGTCCTACCCCTCAGTGAATCATTTCTGGAAATACCCTCACAGGCATACCTAATGCCTAGGGATTTCTTTATCCAGTCAAGTCACAGTCCCAATAACCCATGGTAAATGCAAAACTTCTTTTGCTAAGAGCTTGTGGATTCCCGGCCATCATTCCTGACTGCTCAGGGTAGAACCCAGGCTTTCATTACTGATTGAATCTTGGGGAGTGTCTTTACCTCTGTAGTCTACATTTTCCTTCTCTACAGAGTTAGGCTTCCTATTTCACAGAAATTCTGTGAGGACTAAGTTATCTAAGAACTAGTATACTGTACACACTCTATAAACAATAGTGATGGCATTTCTGTTTAGGTTTATTTATAGGACTTAATCTTTTTATTGTTTAACAGTGATCATTTAATTGATTGTTGTGGTACTGGGAATTGAACCCAAACACAACACACAGTAGTTACATACTCCATTTTTTCAGCCTCATAGACAGCATCAGGTCCAAATTCAAGTCTTGCCCTTGTCTCTTGGCTTTGACTTTGTGACTTCATATTCACTTGGTAGAAAGGTTAGGCCTGGAAACAGCTCCAGTGTTCCTCTGTCCTTTGATCTCTTAAGACTTGAGAAATCCTCTTTACTTGATCCTGAAAATTGTTTAATTTGTGAATTTTTCTACATGTTTAGTTCATTCACAACATTGTCTTTACTGATATAATGTAACAGTTTATGTGATTCAAAGTCAAACCACCTTTGGTGTTAACACCATCTGCCTTACAAATAGTGTTGGTTTGAACAAAATCATTAACAAAAACCGCCTTACTGATAATTTGCTCGTTTTTTAGGCCAATGATTTCCATTCTTAAATATACCTTAATATCACCCATTAAATTTTCTAAAAATTAAAATTTTGGAGGTATTAAGCCAGACAGCCTGTTTTGCAGCTCTGGGATGTGCCCAGGCTTATGAATGCCACTGTATAGTATTTTACTTACAGTAAGCAGTGAGCTATAGACAGCTCAAAACTATTTTATGGTTTATTCAAAGTTTATTTAAAACATTTGAAATCTTAAGTTCGTCACTGAGTACTGAATGCCTGATGCTACCACATACTGTTTGCTTTTACTCCATCTCTATGGATCTGAGGCTGGTCTATGTCTACTTTTCAGTAAAATATTTTATTTTTAATTAAATAATTCTCACCAATGGGTTATAGGCTCCAAGAATATCTGCCAATATTTAAGATAGAGGAGTTCTACAACAAAAATCACATTGAGATTTTTCTTTCTCCTGGTTCCTTACTCAAACTGATCTTTCATACATTTTCCAAGGAGATGCTGAAGTCCCAAGAAGCCTGGGTGGGAGGAGCAAAACTAATGAAGAGAGGAGAGGAGAAGAAAGGAGAAGAGAGGAGAGAGAGAGAGAGAGAGAGAGAGAGAGAGAGAGAGAGAGAGCAAGCAAATCTGACCAAACCTAGCTTTGCTCATTTAAAGTGGCACTACTTGTTGGAGGTCTCAACATTTTAAAGAGGTAAAAGTTGAATAGCAGTGACCAGAACATTGTTGTTCTGTCTTTCTGTGTCTTTCTGGTGACGAGCTGGATGGAGTCCACAGCACAGTGGGCTGAGTCACCTTCTGCAAGCCACCAGAACGCACTTGTTAAAATTATGCATTTAGTGAGTGAACAGGTTTTGGAAAGCCATTGATGAATGTTCCTTTCATTACCATAATGCCTATATTTTGTCACTCCTCTGTGGTGTTGAGAACCCCGTTTTTGTGGGGTGCCGTGATTATCATTTCTAGTGAAGTTGTTTGGTTACATTTAAGCTATATGTTGACTCTTTACAGAGTACTTTTTCTTGTCACCAACCATGAGTATCCAGGTCCTCAAAAATCCTTTCAAACACTGTGGCTTCTTGGGGAGGCTAACATCTGTGTTTTACTTTATTCTGAATATGAGGAAAGTAGGCATTTAAGGAATTCATTTCAGAAATGACACAAAATTTATAATTCTCTTGCCTTTATTTCTAAGCATTGTTATTTGGGAACTAGAGAAGAAAAGCAGGCAAGCTGAGGTCCTGAATGTGAAGAGAAATCTGAATCTCAGACTGTTGGGTTAGAGAATCTATGGAGTAACTTCAGCCATGGAAAACCCAGAGTAAAGTTTGGTCAACTTCAAATTTTAAAACTTTCAGCTTCCTATGCCTCACAGATTATTTTCAATATGGTTTTGCATATAAAATTAGCACAAATGCATCTAATTTCTTTTCCATATTAATTTGAGTTCCTTAAACTGTGCCTGCTTATGGGCTCATCTGTCACAACCTACTATTTCAGTGTTTCCAAACTGTGTGTGTGTGTGTGTGTGTGTGTGTGCGTGGTATGTGTGAAGACTTGTGTGGAGGCCAGAGATGCCCTGACTTGAGACCCACCCATTGTACTAGTTTGTTTGTTTGTGTTTGAGGCCAGGTCTCTAACTAGATTCTAAAGTTCAGCTTAGGCTAGGCTGGCTGGTCATCAAGCTGTAGAGATCTGCCTGTTTCCACCTCCCCATGCTGAAACTGCAAGCACCCCACAGCAACAGGCTTTTAAAGGTGGCTTATGGGGATCTAACCCAGGTCCTCATGCTTGCAAAGCAAGCATTGTATTCACTGAGCTACTTCTTCAGCCCTTACCAAACTAGTGACAAGGACATTTCCTTGTTAGAACAGCAGCAACAACAAAAATCCAGTACTTTATTTATCCTCTGCTACTTGGACTGCTGAGACAACCAAATGACATGGTTTTGTCTTCTGTTAACTGACAGAATGTGTAATCGAAGTGGTTTGAGACAATTTTACATCTGTTTTTGTTGTTAGTCTAGTATAGTCATTGAGACCTGCAGCCTAATGACTAAGAAAAAGACGAATCAATGCATAACTTTGGCCTTATCACTGCTATGCCATGGCCAAGCTTCCTCATCTGTCTAGTCCCCATATGTGCACAGGTGGAAATAGTTAAAATACAGACTTAAGAGAGTCTCTGTGAGCAGGAAATGAGACTTGGGCAGTATTCAGTATGTCTGCAGGCATGCATGGTAGCACATTATCTTCCACTACAATCAGGCAAAATCAAGCAAAGAAACAATTGTGATTACAAGAGAAAAGCACTAATTTAGAACCGTTTCTTAAAATTAAGCAACATTATTTGGGGTATTTTACTTAAATAAAGAAAATATTACTGTATTATTCACTCAACACATACTTTCCATGCACTAACTATGCTCCAGCTTCTCTGAGGGAGCAGGCTCTTTCTTTTGTACCTCAGGAAGCAGAGAGAACTCCAAACCCTGGTGATGCCCTGAATCCAGTTTGTAGACTTCTAATAGTAATCTTTTGTCCTTCAAATACTTTTTCCTTTCATTAAGGCTAAGAAATCACAATTCTTCTCAACTACTTTAAAAGCACAAGAGTGAGTCTAAAAGGCAGTTCGAAAAGGAGTGTTGAGCATCTCTCTAATACTCACCTTGGAAATACAAAGTTAACCTTATTAGCATGTCCCTGTCTCCCTGTGCAGTGTTAAGTGTTGTATTTTAAAAACAGCGGGCTGGAGTCAGGCCATACAACAGGGCCCACGTGGGAGATTTATTGAGGGGAGGGGTGAGAAGGGCAGAGACCAATCTCTGGGAACTAAAGGAAGGAAGAGAAAGAGAAAGAGACAGGAGGTGGACAAGGCCCACCTTTTATAAGGAATGTAAAAATAGAGCGAATGTCCACAGCGGGTGCTCTTAGTGGCTACAGCTGAGGATATGTCCTGTCAGGATCCTAAGGGCAGGCCAGTACAGATGCCTAAATGCTAACACTAGGGTGTTTCAGTTTTCTCTGAGGACTTGAGAAATGTTTGCATAGGGATTATAACATGTGGGAGCTGGGAGTCAGGAGCCCAGAGGCCCAGGATTGATCTGTAAATGGGCTTGGGGCTTGTTCTAGTTCAAGATTCATCCTGTGGCTGGAGGGGGAGTGAGGTGCCTTATCTTACACAAGGCTCCCACACAGTTTGTTATAAACATGCTGAGCAAAGTCATTCCACTAGCTTTCTCATGTAACTACTTAATCTTTTGTACACAAAATACACACACACACACACACACACACACACACACACACACACTCACTCACACTCCCATGAACACACATGCACATATAAGCACATACACATACAGAACCTTTAGGAAACCCTTAACATTTATTTTTGCCAAGATCAGATTCTTGTTGTTCATTTAGGGTATTTAGGGTGATCTGACTTGTTTATTCACACTGATAAATGTATTCAGTAGTATTTGCAAAACATTGTCAAAGGCTTTCTGAAAGCTTTCCAAGTTTTCTAACCCCTCTCCTTATCTGCTTGTTTATTCATTCCACATGGTTAACTTTTTTTCTATCCGAGTAACTTTTGCCAACAACACAAGCTATGATCTATTATATTTGTCCATGTATTTGTTTCCTCTATGTTTACCTTCAGTGATATCGATTTAACCTAATTCAAGTACGTAACAGTTTTAAAGTTGCAAGCAAGTACTCAGGGCAAATTCACCCACAGCTGGCTTCTGAACATCAAAGCTATTTCTTTAAACACATTTAAATGTGAAAATTTCATAGTCAGGGAAGAGGCTAGTATGATTCTCCTGTAACCACAATGAATTCATTGATCCTTGTGGGCATGGAGACTGTTCCCCACCTCAGAGTCATTGTGAATCTCCATGGGATTCATAGGGTGATCTTTCTTCTTTAATATTTAGAGATAGATGAGTGTGTTGTTCTCTTTAACAACCACAATTATCATAGGATATTTGCCTACTTTTTTACAATGAAGAGTATATATACATATTAGTTACTTTTTATTGCTGTGATAAAACACCATGGCCAAGGAAACTTAACAGAGAAGGAATTTATCTGGGCTTATGGTTCCAGAGGATTGGAGTCCATGATGGTGGAGTGGAGGCAGCAGGCAGCACACACGGAGGCTGGAGCAGGAGCTGAATGGCGAACCACCTGCACATAGAAAGCAGAGAGAGCCATCTAGAAATGTCACAGTAGCAAGTCTTTACATCCTCAAAGATGCTTGCAGTGACATCCTGTCACCTTCCTCCTGGGAGGTCACACCTCCTATGCCGACCCAAGCAGCACCATCAACCGAACAAAGTATTCAGATTACCTCAGAATATTAGGGACATTCTCATTAAAAGCACTACCACCTATTAATTTACAGAGCTGCTGACAGGGTGCAAGTGCTTTCAGTACCTGTGGGCACTTGCACACTTTCAGGTGTTGTTACTCTTCTCTGTTCAAAGTGTTTGAATTCTTTATGTATTCTGACATTAACGTTTAATCACATGCTCTGTATTTGTCACATTCTGTAGATTTTTCTCTTTATTCTGTTATTTCCACCAGTTCTCTGAGAGGTTTTTATTGTTAAGGGCAATCTCATTGTCCTTTTTTTTTTTTTTTTCATTTTGATTCATACAGAGTGAGCTTTAAAGACAATTGGGAAAGTTTGAACTTTACAAAAGAGAAGAACAGAGTTTAATTGGAATGAATTAGTTTCAGTACGGTGCAGGCCATACTATCTCATGCGTCTTCAGGAGGCAGCATCTAGACATGGGAAAGTAAGAGAACAAAAAATGAATATAGACACGAAAACTGACAAGTAGGTGCTGGAGTGGGGCTCCTTTTAATTCTCTCTCTTTGAAATCCTAGTTTTTAATTGGATGTTAATAAATAAAATAGGACCTGTGCTACATGTTCTATGTCTGTGCACCTGGTCTGGATCTTTTCTCGGGCCAAAATTCATCTCTACAAGATATATAGATCATTACCTCTCTCTCGTTTCCTTTGGTGTTTTTTTTTTTTTTTTGAATATGGTCTCAAACAAATTTTCCTTCTTTACATTTACAACCCTCAATGTATGCCACACCTCAGAGTCTTCTCTGCTTTATAGTCCCTCTAGCAACCACTCCAAATATTTCACTTACCTGTTTTGTAAATTGCCTAGTTCTTAACTATAGGACTAGTCATTGAAGGATTGTGCTTTTTCATGTGGTTTGCTTCTATGTCCCAAGGACAAAGAACAATGCAATACCAGTTCTTTGATTCAATACTTCAAAACTATGGTGGAACCTTCAGTTAGAGGCAATTTCTCTTACCTTTGAAATTCTCAGGGCAGCCATGACAGAGCCTCAGCGATCAGGCCAGGTGCTACTGTAATTCTCATCCACTGGTAGCAGACGAAAAGTTTTACCAATGCTAAGATATTGTAGGCGGCTACAGAACATTGTGCCATCAAAATCTGAAAATGGTAATATTGAGACAAGAAGAGGAAATGGTCTCCATTTGATTGACTATCATTTATTTATCTCAAGCCCTCTTGGAATACTTTTTGATCCTTTTATTTTGCTGTTGGATTTCCACATTTTATACCTTGTCTCCTGAACTGAGAGCTCTGCTATATCCCATTCAAAATATGATCCTTAAATTTGTAAAACTGAGAACCTCACACACTCAATGAAGGCTGAGGTGACATTTCAGTGTTTTATCCATTAACATAGACATTATTGTCTGAAAAGCTTTTAAGTGTTGTTTTTCAAAGTCACTTATAAATAGTCAGTATTTTCCTTGAGAACTCTCTATTCACTCTCCATCCCCTTTTTCTAGCTGAATGACCTTAATAGTTACTTCATCGAGAATATTTTTAATGATTTACTGCCATTTTTTCCTGTTCAGAAACATTTAATGGAACACAGATTTTCAACCTGAATCTTAACTTGATATCAGCCAATTTGTGTTCCAGTAAATGTTTCTGAAGAGGATAAAATTGTGCTAAATCACTTAAAAACATAATTTATATGAAAAGATAGACCTAAGAAATTTATGAGATTACATAATGGAATCTGTAACATTGAGGGTTTTTTTTTTTTTTCATATTAGAGAAGCAACTGTCAGAAAAATTTCCCTTCTAATGCTATAGAAGTCCTGTGACCTTGAAGCTCAGACTAGATTCTAGTCAATGACTTCTCAAAATTTGCCCTGGTTTCACAATGTTAGAGAGAAGGTTTGTCTGCACCCACTTATGCCAACATTGTTTAGTACTTTTGCCTGGGTAAAAGGCCTTTCATTTTCCTTATTGTTCAAACCTCGGGTCAGGTGTTCACACATGAGAGTAGCATTCTCCTGCCCCTGAACAAGACCATGCCATCCAAAACCTTTGAGTTTCTTCTGAAAACCAATTGTAAAGCATCACTAATAGAGTTCATAGCCAATACCCACCAAATAGTTACTGAACAGCGGGAAGGAAGGTTAAGGGACATCGTGCCAGCATCCTGGCTCATTGTGGAGGTTGTGAAGTTCCAAAGTCCTGAAAGTCATTTGGTGAGAAATGTCTTTTAATTCCTTCTGCACACCTGGGAATCAGGAATCTCTGCATTTACTGAAAGTGGAAACCAAAGTGTTCTGTGGGGCATGTTTAATGTAAATATCTCATACAAATGTTGCTGTGTTTTTATAAAAAAAATGTATCTAGATTTAACATTTAAATTAAGTTATTGATTTCAGAGCAAATAGCTTTGACACATTTTCCCAGGTTGTTCAATCAGATTTTCCTTTCCCTGGGGCAACTTTTGAAATAGAGAAGTACATCCTGTCTTCATTTATCTTATTAGAATGTCAAGGTCTCTAACCACGTTTGGGTAGGGTGAATTGTTTAGGAACTCTGCAATACTGCAGTTTTCCTTCCTGCTCATAATTCTTATGATGTGTTTATATTGTCCCTAGATAATAATTTCTCATCATTTTCTAGTTTAGTAAGTGCATTTCGGTGTTTTTTAATATACCATGGGGTTAGATTTCCCAATTACCAGTGACTGTTTTGATATTACACATCATATCCTAAGAGTATAAAGTTTTTCAGAATCTATTTCAGCCTAAAAGACCCAGTGGGCTCATATTAAATTCTTATTCTCCCACAACATTCCTCCTATATAAGAAAGTGTGTGTGTGTGTGTGTGTGTGTGTGTGTGTGTGTGTGTATACACATACATATATCTATTCACCTATTCCTGTCTCATCTCTCTCTCCTATATTTTCTCTCTCTCTCTTCTCTCTATACATAGTCTCTTTTCTCCTATTTTCTCTCCTTCGCTCACTCTTTTCCTACTCCTTACTCACTACTGTTTCTTTTCCAAAAATTGTAAATTACAGTATCACAGAAGCTAAATTTTTCTAAATGTGGCATTAAGATGCAAAATCCAAGCTAGGAACTCTCAGAAGTATGATGGAGGCTGGAGAGATGGTTTATCAGTTGAGTGATTGGTGAGTGATCTTCCAGAAGACCTGAATTCAATTCTTACCACCTACAGTGGGTTACTCATACTGATTACAACTCCAGCTCCAGGGGATCCAATATCCTTTTGTGGATTCTATAAATACATGCACACACGACATGCACCCACACTTGTAAATAAAAAACTTAAATAATTCTTAAAAAAAAAACAGAAAATGTCAGAGGCATGAAAGAATGCTTTTTTTGTGGGTGTTCCTTGAATGCCACAATAACCTACCAATCTACTTTCCAATTTTAATTGTTAGTGTTTTATTTCTCTGTATAAACAAGATAATGAGATTTGAGTATTAAAGGGCAGGAATTTAATTGACATTGTAATAAACAACCACCTGAAGTAAGCTTTCACAAAATGACACTAGTACTCGATGGAAATTTTAACTACATTGAAAGTGAGTATAAACGGCTACCTTTCGTAATATTCTGTCAGACATAGCACCTTTGAGGATCCCCTTTCAATCAGCATTAAGCAAAAGATTCTTTTAAAAGACATGAAGATTAGCAATTATATTTTGTGATTTCCCAATGTACTTTAGCATTTCTCCCAAGGATTAGATGATGTCAGTGCACAGTTCAGGGTAAATTCACAAGTGGGATATAAACTGGCTGTGTTATGAGAAAAGAGCATAACAGATATTTTTCAGGCAAAATTGTTTGAGTTTAGCAGATCCATGATTTTGTGTTAGGAAATACATCGTATTTGTGGTAGTAATGTGATTATTTACTCTCCAGTTGTTTGTTATTGTCTCAAATAGTATTTAAAAACCCGAGAAATTTACACTAATATGCTTTAAATGGCACCGCAACAACAGACTTTGTGCCTACACAAAAGTGTCATGTTCTGACATGAAGGACCTTTGTGACACAAACTACTGCTGTACTATATGGTTGGCCATTTCTCGATGAAGGCTTAGCTACTAGGAGCAGGACAAATGTGTTCATTTCTGTGCATTCTTGTTTGATCTAAATACCTTAGCATTGTTTTCCTTAGTGTTAATATTTTACTATAATAGACATTTCTAATATTTAGGTATATATAGAGATGCATACCAAATGACATTATAAGAAAATACATTTTCATTAATTATTACATCACTTGCATTATGTGCATTAATACTACATTAAAATCTATTATGTGTTTTCAAGTCATCTAACTAATTATTTAAATAGAAGCCCACCTTAGGATGTTGAGGATTTAATAAAATGTCTAATTATATTTTATTTGCAATTATTTAATTATAATCATAATTTAACTTTTATTTTCTACACAGTATTTTTTTCTCAGTCTCCCACTTTAGGTCCATTTGTAGACTATTGTTTGTGTTCACGAAAATGCTGCATTTTACAGCCAGATGACAACTGACTGCATTTTAAATAATCAAATGTTATATGTCATTGTGTCACTGCATGGCAATTTTTTACATATGTCTGATTTGTAACAATGCATTACCTGTGAATTTAGTTCACCTGGATCAACAGAACTCATACACAGTATATCCAAGATCTTTGTTCCTACTGCATTTGTGAGAACCTAAAAAAATGACTGAACAGATTATATATGTTTTGTCCATATTAGCATGATTCCTAAATCATTAATCATTATCACAGCCATCCTTGGTTACTTTGTCTGTTAGTCTAATTGTCATTTCACAGTAGTAATTCTGCTTCCAAAGGGTGTAAACACACTCAGCAAGAGATGGGTTGTGTTTTGGGGAGTGAGATATTTACTCTTCAGGGAAAAGAAAGTTGACATACTTCATGTTTTATCGGTTTCAATATTTTAGATATAAATAGTCCTCTATAGAAAGCCACTTCAGGATATTTCATTATAGTTGTGCAAATTTGTAAATTTAAATTCACCAGTAAGAATTAAATTAATTCAGCACAAATAGCATACCTTTTCTCTCTGCTGCCAACAGCTTTCTACCAACACTTCAGGAAAAACTGACTTTTACTTGGGCAAAAAGTTTCTTTCCTCAGAATGAGGCTGAAATGACAATTATAGTGGCCTTTCAACTATTTATTTTAAATCCAGGAAATTTACCGTATACACACTAAGTTGGTACTTATCTGGCCAGTTTTCTCAATTGGATCTGTTATGCTAAAATAGCAATTCATCTCATGAGTAGAGCTGGTTCTGCAGAATTTGTATTTGTCAGGATTTGTTGAAACACTGTTTATTTTTGTTCCAACGTTTCATCTCATGCCTGTGGATTATTGTTGGTTTTAACAACAATGAAAGGCCCATATTACACTGCAGAATCTTGCTGCCTGTAGAGTGGGTAACAATAGATAAAACACATATATTCTTGGCATCCTTTGTGAAGTACCTTGGACAATTACTGTAGCATTACTTACAGCAAGCTTCAATGAAACTACAGAGCAAACTGATTTTTTTCACAAACTTTTTGTGTGTAAGTGCATTCTATGTTATTAAGGTAGCAAAGCTTTTGCTGCTGATATTTGTGTGATCCTTAACAATGAGACAATAGACCATGAGAAAAGTCAGTACAATTTCATAGGAGAGGTAGAGCCTATTTGACGCACAAAGAAAAATACATCCAATTAGGAAAATTGTTAACTGCAAAGTTAAACTTCATAAAGGAATCAAAATGGTCCTGCATTGCATACTATTCCTGATGGTTCCTTGTATGGCATATCTTTAAGTATTCACAGTATGTGTCTTATGATGATCAGCCAACTGAGCACACCTGGATTGTCTGCTTCATCTGTGATACACTTTTGCTGTTTACCATCAGAATGGTATTTGTCCTGTTCGGTGGCCTTCTTTACCTTGGGTATAAAAGGGAATTGGGAGAGAAAGCACAGATCAACAAGATAGAAGGAAGTAAAAATATTCATTTCTGTTAGTTTTCCAAGAAGAATACCATAATTATATATGGGAGTAAATAACATCTTCATGGAAAAGTTATTGTGTGGGAAATAGAAACAGGATTTTTAGTGATAAAGGACAATTTTTTACCACTAAAGTTTATAAAACTACTAGATGGTCCTGTAAAGTATATCATATTTATGGTCATCTTTTACTATTATTTTGAGACTTCAATGAGATGGTCTACATAATATCCTTGTGACACTGCTTAGCACTTATTGAATATTAGTATCTGTATAGACTTTGCATTTAAATATTAGTAATGTAATATCCAAGATGGGGAAAAAAACACTTTTTAGGAGTATTTTTATTGGAAATAAAGCTTTGAACAGTATCGGTTTATTCTATTAGAATTTCATGAATTGGTTGGGTGGTTGATTGTTGATTGATGTGATACAGCCAGAACTACTGTTATCCAAGCCTCAGGTGATCTAAAGGTACCAGATAGTTGACTGACATATGTGCAACCTCAGCTTGAATTTCTACACTGCGTTCCACTGGGATCAAAGACAGATGGGCCTCCTGTCATCTCTGTATGGTAAGCCATCTTGTCTGTAAATGCACCAATTACTTCTATATTGTTTATATTAGAGTAAGATTAGTTAGTCATAATAATTTCTGAAAGTCTTTTGTTTATCTGTTATATGGTATCCTTTTACATCTCTAGGTATGCTTATTTTACTCTTCTCTGTTTATTTCTCAATCAGTCAAGTTGTTTTGTTGATATTTTCAAATAACAAGATCATTATGTTCTACCTGATAGTTTTCTTATTTTATGTTTTGTATGTTTTTGAGAATTTCATTCTTTTTTTTTTTTTTTGGTTTTTCGAGACAGGGTTTCTCTGTGTAGCTTTGTGCCTTTCCTGGAACTCACTTGGTAGACCAGGCTGGCCTCGAACTCACAGAGATCCGCCTGCCTCTGCCTCCCGAGTGCTGGGATTAAAGGCGTGCGCCACCACCGCCCGGCTGAGAATTTCATTCTTAACCACCACATTTTATAATAATGTTTGGGGCTCCTAATAGTCACTGATTTCTGCTATTATCTTTATTAAGTTTTTCCTTTTGCTAATTTGAAGTTTGGCTTTCCTTGTATGGTGGTTTGAATGAAAATGGCACCCACAGATTTATAGGCAATGACATTATTGGAAGTGTGGCCTTGTTGGAGTAGGTGTGGCCCTATTGAAGGAAGTGTGTCACCTGGGGTGGGCTTTGAGTTTTCAGAAGCTCAAGCCAGGCCCAGTGTTACTCTCTCTTCCTGCTGCCTGAGGATTTGGATGTAGAACTCCAAGTTACCTCTCTAGCACCATGTCTGCCTCCTTGTTGCCATGCTTTTCCATCATGATGGTGATGGACTAAACCTCTGAACCTGTATGCCAATCACAATTAAATGCTTTCCCTTAAAAGAGTTGCCATGGTCATGGTGTCTCTTCAAAGCAATAAAAACCTTAACTAAGACATCTTACTTTTCTAGTATTTTGAAACACAATTCTGAGCCAGATGTTTGACAGTTTTCTACTCTTTTATATGTGGTCATTTGTTTCTATAAAATGACTGTTAGTAAAACTTTTGCTATATCTTATATTAAGTTCTTAGCACAATCTGAATTTACTATGTTCTCATAATTTTCTATGTTTTATACAATCTTACATTTTCTTTTTCATCACTATTTTTTTGTTTGTTTTTTTCAAGACAGGGTTTCTCTATGTAGTTTTGGTGCCTGTCCTGGATCTCACTCTATAGACCAGGCTGGCCTCAAACTCACAGAGATCCACCTAATTCTACCTTCCGGGGGCTGGGATTAAATGTCTGCGCCACCACTGCCAGGCTCCACTAGTTTTTTAATTTTCTTTCAGTATAACTAAATTCCTTTAAGAATTTCTTCTAGATCTAATATGATGGTAAGGTTTTTATCTCTCTTGGCTTTGCTGGGTATAATAGTTTAGGGTGTCAATCTCCTGTTCATCTTTTAATACTATGGAAACTTTTGACCAGTCTGTCTGATACACAAGGATTCTTCTGGAATGTGTACTTTCAAGTAATTTTGGTCACATGATGTGTTATTTACTTGATTTCTTTTGGACCATGAGAATTTCCCATCTTTCAGCTTTCAGATGTTGATTGGAAGATTCTTGTGAGTAAATTTAATTTGAATACTCAGTCATTTCATTAAAGTTCATGCGCTTCCTTTGAAAATCCAGTTTATAAACTATAATATACTAATTTCAGGTGTTCTGCTCAAATTTTCACTAATGATTTCAGGCATATAACCGATATCATAAACAAGAAACAGGGTATTTCCATAACAACATGTTTCCTTGTGCTTCTTTTTAGTCATTTCTTTTTATTACCTGGATGATCACCATTCTGATTTTTATCCACATTTTTATTTTTCAATCATTGATATGTTATTTTATTGGAGCCATATAGAGTGCAGCTTTTGAGCATGATTTATTTTACTTAGCATAATGCTTATACTGCATCTATTAATAATTGGTTAATTTTTTGAGTTTACATCATTACATTTATTGATTGATTTGTGTGTGGGAGGCATACTCACGCCAGGGTGTGCATGCAGAAGTCAAAGGACAACTTGCAGAAGTTGGCTCTCTTTGAATGTGCTGAGAATGCAGCTCAGGTTGCCAGGCCTGACAGGGCATATTACCTGATGAGCCATCTCACCAGATCTAGTAATGTTTATCTAAACCAGAATAATGTTAAAAATATGTTAATTTACTGCAACCTTTTTGTTCATTCATTAATTGATATCTATCACTTAGTTATTTCTCTCTTAGTGTCTAAGATACAGGTGATGACGGGATCCATGTGTAGGATTTAAGTAGATACACATTTTTATCTTATGACTCTGAACTTAGTTCTCCCTGTGCTGAAAGCTTAAAAGTCAAAATCCAAGAAAGGACATTTGCCTTTGGCTTATTGCCTCCCAATTTTTGCTTCATTGGATCATTAAATTTTCTTCCAATTTTGTGTCAATGAAATTGGAAATGTTGGAAGTTCACATGGAATGTTTTATCTAAAGCTGTTTAAAGTGTATAGAATACTATATTATAGTAACAAAGGCTCATATAACTTTTCTTCTTTCCACATCGTGCTTACCTTGCCCACTACAATTGCCATCTACATTGGAGTTTAGCCAGTATTCAGTTTTCAATAGATGGTCACCAAATATAATTAGTCAGCTATTCCTTTCATTCTGTACAATCTCACCTGTTATGCTCAAATATTAATATTTGTTTCTTACACTTCTTGTACCTATCTTTACTACTATGTGTGGTGATATATTGTGTACCCTAATAAACCTTGCCTGAAGATTAGAGAACAGAACAAGCCAGGCAGTGGTGGCACACACCTTTAATCCCAATACTCGGGAATCACATGCCTTTAATTCCAGCTCTTCAGATCTCATGCCTTTACTTGGGAAGCTCACAAGCCTTTAATCCCAGGAAGTGATGGCTTGGCAGAGGATGTTATATAAGGTGTGAGGAGACAGGAACTAGAGGCTTTTTCAGGCTGAGGACTCCTAGAGGTAAGACATGGCTTGTTCCTTTGTCTCTCTGATCTTTCAGCGTTTGCCCTAATATCTGGCACTGGGTTTTTTTTATTAAGACCATTTAGGAATTCTCATTACAACTACGCCAAGCAGTCTTGATAGCTATACTATGAGCTTCCTAGGGCTGCATAGTCTAACTATAGGAATCTGTTGGATAGAAGTTGCCGAGCTTTAAAATTTCTTTTGATAACTGATGAAATTGAGGGGGAACTATGCGACTATAGTAAATGCTGGTAATATATTTTGGGGGATTTACTGGCATGTTCAACTTTTTTGCATGTATATTTTAACATCTACTGATATGGGCCAATGATTGTATTTTAGACAGATTCTATAAACCTTGGGTAAAGTGTAGTACACAGGTGCAAAATTTGCTGCTTTTCTATTGATTACGACTTCAGTTGCTGCACAGCTTGAGGAAATATGTATGTGTTAAAGAATTTTGTATCATAATTTTCTTCTCTTTATCCTGATTTGATTTATATTGGAAACATTTCCATTTCCATAATAACTCCTTGAAGATAACATACAGTGAAAAAATAGAACAATAGTCTATCAGAAAGTGTTATTTTCCCAGTTGAGAATCTGTTTGTAATAGTGCATATAAATATTTCAATCAACTAAATACCATATTGAAAACTGCCTGTGAGATCGATACCTGTTGAAAGAACACAGCAAACCCTTTGTGAGAAAACCATCACTAGCTACACATATTTTAAGATATTGTGCCATAGAAACTTGTCTGGTGCTCACGAAGTTCCAATGGATATAGATTTTATGCCAAATGAAAGCAGTATTGATGTTGTTGAGGGGTAATAGAATTATGTCCTGTTAGCAACAAAAGAAATGATGGTGTGGAAATAATCCTTTGGTGTAAGTGAAATGAATTTGCTTCTTTCACTCTCAAAATTTTTCTCACCTTTTATACTGCACATTTCTCTTTTCTTCTTTATAACTTCTCATCCAATTGTTCTTTAAGTATTTCTTTAATGCCACTCTTATCCTCTTTTTTGTTAAGACATCATTAATCACAATTTATGCTTACATTCAAGTGGATTAATGACTTCTTGCTACATAGTTTTAAAGATGTTGTTTATTGTTTGGATTAAGGAATGAAGCTGTAAGTTGTTCATAATATATTGAATAGTTATTTTTTCTAATTTAAAGTCAACCATATTGACAGGCACTACACTGAAATGCTGAGAGAGATAATTAAATAGAGAGAGAGAGAGATGGAGAGACAGAGACACAGAGACACAGAGAGAGACAGAGACAGAGAAAGACAGAGTGTTATCATGGTTAATCATAATTAGTTGATACTGAGGATTTTAGATTTATTGAGTGGTCTTAAATGAGATAGTCAGTATCATCCTGCAATCACAGCAAAATTATTTGTGTTTGTTTATTTATCATAAAGCCTTAGAATTTCTTAATGTTCTAAAGTGTGAACAGGATCTAGATTTTTCTATTCTTATCTGAACATAGAAATTTTTGTGGCATCATGAGGTGATGAAGGGAGGCTTCGTAGCCCATTTCTTTGATGAAAAGACTAAGTTGGGTCACATGTTTTCTTTCGTCTTTGTTGCAGAAACACAATAAGCAAGTGGAATTATAGTGATACCTTGTTACTTCCCCCCCCCCCCCCGCCACTAAATTTGAAGTTAAGAAAAAAGATACTTATCTCACAGTAGACAAGAATAATTTTAGGATACTTTCAATAGCTTGCGACAACTTTACAGTGAGGAGGGTGGCAGGAAATACTTTCTGATTCATGACTCTAATCTATTTAATTTACTTCCTCAAATCTATGGATAGTGAAATATAGTAGATGTATCCTTATCACGGGCTTTCATCATTTGTTGCATCATTGTATAATAGAGACTTAGTCCAAGTCATATGATTCAAAGACAAGAAAAAAATCCCAGCCTTTTAGAACTTATTCTGTTTCATAATAGTGCAGCAAATGACTGTTATAAACACAGAGAACTAATTGTTATAAAATGCAATCTCATGAAGCCACAGTGTTGTGAATTCTGAATGGATAGATTTATGTCTGAAATACAGATCACTGTTCAGTTCACAGGTAAAATTGTCATCCCATATCTCAGTGATAGCTTCTGCTTCTTACAAGTATTTAGAAATCATCAGTGTGGCTAAAGTTCCTATACTATGATGACAGGAAAATGAAGACAGACTGAATAAGATGGGATTCAAGAAATATTAAAAAATAAAATCATGAGGACTTGATAAATAATGAAAGAATTAACAGCAAAGACACAGAAAGAGAAACTGGGCAATGTTGTTCAAAAGAGTAGTACTTCCATAGGTGTGACTATTTTCCTGGAAAGGAGGGAATAGAGAGAAAGCTGCAGAGGGAGACACTCATAGGAGAGACCTGAGTGCACTCTGGGAAGAGAATGCACTCTAAAATGAATGCAGTGGATTTATCAATTGCAAAGCAGATGGAGCCCTACAGTAAGCAGTTGTGAAGGGAGCCGGGATTGAAGTGATGCAAGAAAAGGAATGAGAAACCCCAGCCCTGGGGAAACACCTGCATTAAAGGTAAAGACAGCAACCATGAAATATAATTTTAAAAGACAAAGGAAAAGTAGGTCAAGAATACATGAAGATCTATCACAAAAATTAAAAGAAAGGGAAATTTTCAGAAAGGAGAGAGTAGGGAATGTACGACTACTATTGTCTTGGAATAAGTATCATGAAAATATTTGTGTGGATTTGGTAATTAGGTGAGTTTTCCTTATATACTGATTGGTATGATAATTCTAATACATATTAGATAGGATAATTAAAGTATATATATTTTTAATCAGCCTAAGGTAAGCTACAGGAGGGCATGGTGCCAATCCATTTTGTGTTTGACAGATAGCTCGAAAGAGCTGCAGGGCCTGGATACAACAGAATGTATTGTGTTATGATTTAGTAGGAGAGACCACAGGTAGAGCAAAGGGGTTTCTCATAGGATGATGCCTTGAGAGAGCTGGGACTCACAGTCCTTGTATACAGAATGACAGGGATGTGAGGGAAAGATCCTTTTAATTATTGTTATTTGAATGTTATTCTTCAGTTTTTTTCAGTCTTAAGTTTCTTTTCAGTACTACAGTGAGTTTTATAAAGCATAACACTGTGAAAATGAATAATATAATTTGTCCCTGGAAAAGATGTTCTTGTACATTAAAAAAGAATGCATAACTTTAGATTCTGCTTCTTTCACTTTGAAAAACTTGCTTATCCTCCAAGCATGGTGGTTTATGCTGTTTTCACAAGCCAGATTATACTGTTTTCATAAGCCAGATCATTTCAATATCTTCAAAAACAAGCTCATACTGTGATTATATAGAGATTTAATTCTTAATGTCAATGTGCTGCATTTTAAGCTTTTAATATTAATCTTTAAGTCATTTAGAAAATCCTACTTCAGTCTCCCTCCCTGTTTTACAACCAAAAAAATATGAACAGGAAGTACTAGAAATATGATGCTTATTGTATATTGATCTGTGCCTTTCAGTTGATACTCTAACTGCTGCTTACTCAGTAAGAGGATATGTGGAGACAGCCTGTTTGCTTTTGAGCTGCATTCCATCAATTCTGTTATTCTGAGAAACCCCCACAAGTTGTATCACATGCAATTTTTCAAAATATTTTGAGACACTTGGTAATCTTTAGTGGGAGATACATCTGTTGCATGTTCATATTGAGTTCATGCAAATGAAGTTCTACTATATAAGAGAAATAATTCACCAAACAGAGACAACATCAGTTATATAGAGCACTTGTTACTCAAATGTGTGAATAAGAAGAAATGGCGAACGTTGAGCCTAAGTTTTTACAGTATTCTTTTTTGTTTAGGTTGACATTTCAAAGGAATTGAAGTCTCTAAAAATAATATGCTGACAGTCTTATATTTGCTTGCAGTAATGATCTCATTGAAAAGCGATTTAATTTGCTACACAGAACTCTTCAGCATACTCACAAATGAGCTCTTTTGGGTTATCAATTTCCTGGTGAAATAATTACAGTAACAGCTTAACAGTCTTTTCTTATCCTTCTTTTAGGAGAAGTAAGCATGTTTTATTGAAGTCATGTGCGCAGCTGCAATCTGAATGGTAATATTTCCCTCACATCTGTGAAGGCTGATTTTCCTGACCTTTGCTTCAGCACAATTGAGTTAAACACTCAGGGGACTGTGTTACTATATTTAAGACAATCTGCATAATGAGTTTTAGTCAGCTGAGTAAGATGTGGCTCCTGCCCAGAAGGTGCTTGCAACTCAGTGAGGAGGGCAGATTTATATGTAAACACCTCCCTATGAGCTACCTGAGTCCTGCATAGAATTCTACCTTTGTCTGGACCATCTGCTTCAAGCAGCCAATATATGACAGCTTCAATATATAATATGTAGTTTCGATGAACTTTAGTATTATGCTGATTTTTGTATTTGAATTTGCAATCATTTTTCTTTGCCCTGAATCTCAATTTTGCTTTGCATGGTGAATTTCTTGTAAGGTTCTTCTTGGGTCTGTGTCCTTTCTCATAGTAATCTTGCTGTAGTGGTTCACCAAAAGAGTATCATCAAAAAGATATCAGAAAAAAAATATCTCCTACAATGTTACAAGAAAATATAGTTCTTTATTTTTTTCCCTTCAATTTTGTAGTCCTTGGGGTTGACTGGATTGTCTAGTCATTTTGTGAATTACTTGGGGGTGGGGGCAACTTGTGAATTGTGATGAGCCTCTATCTTTCCTCACTTCTTTGTGGTTAACTATCTCTGTTATTAACCTTAAATTCCAGGCTGAAAAGAAGGTCTACAAACACTCTTTTAATGCAATGATCAGTGGTAGCTGACTGGAGAAAGCACAATGGCTGGACTCTTTTCCTGGTGCACAGAAGACTTCCTGTCTTAGAATACGACCATCTATCATATGCTAGAAAGTGCACTAGGTAAACCTTAGAGTATCACTGTGTTAGACTACAGATAATCCATTGTTTCCATTCATTTGAAACATGTGTGTTCCTTCTGAACTGAACACACAGGTTAGAAAATTAGTAGGGGGTCACACTGGGGAAAATTTCAAGGCAGTGGACAGAGAAGGCAGTGGTACATAAGCTCATGGGGGGAATAATGAGACAGGGATGGTTGAGGATGGGAGAGCGGGTAAGAGGAGAGAACACAGAGAAAGATAACCAAAACACCAAAAACATTTACAAAAAAATCATATAGCAACTTAATACCGTAGAAAAGTGTTAAAATATAAACACATACATATTTTAAAAGTTTAATTGGAGTTACACTATAATGGGTAAAAATGTCTTGACTAGACAGTGCAGGCTAAATTATTAAAAGCCCATTGCCAAGAATCAATTACAGTTTTTACAGATATGGACCACAGAAGTCACATAGACTTCCAAACATTACAGTCTATTGCCATTGCTCTTGGTGACCTCTAGAACCTGATGATAAGACCCAAAGCTGAAAACACCACAAACTTAGCTTACAGAACATGAATTAATCAAGCTGATACTGGTGGGGAAGTGTCATCCCTACTGGCTAACTTTCATAGTGTTATGCACAAAACCAGAGGAGAAAAGTAATCATGACTCAAACCCAGCTGTGAACCCCTAAGTGCCACAACAAAGACCTACCTGGATAGATATGACACTGCTCTAGAGTAGAATCTACTACTTTCACTCTGCTAAATGCACATAGGATTAAACAGACTCCTGAGGACAAATCATTATACCCCAAAATTAGTGCATCTTTCACTCTTCATCAAAGAAGATTTTTGTACAGTAGATAATAATTAATACAAGGACCCACAACTGGTCAAGGTGCATAGAATAATAGACTACGAAGAGCTCAGTCCTATACAGGACATTTGGGTCATAACTGCTCCTCCCAAGGCTCAGAGATCACTGAAGCAGTAGAAGAAGAAAGACTGCAAAAGCCATAGATAGTGTGTGATTACAAGGGGACTGTTTTCTGGGAACAACAGGACAGTTATTCATATGAACTCACAATGATTGAGACAGTATGTACAAAACTTAAGCAAGCTCGAGCTAGATAAAATCTCAGCAAGGAGGGGGAGGCATATAGTTCTACCCCTCTCTAAGGAGAGAGTGACAACTGGTTGCTGCTGGGAGAGGGATGGAGGAAAGCTGCATAGCTGGGAGTATATAGGCAGCACAAATTGAACTTTATGTGTCTTAAAAGAAATTAGAGGATACAGAGTTGGATAGGTAAGGAAGGAGGTACAGTCTAGGAGAAAATGGGAGTGTGTTTGATTAAAAAACATTGTACCAAATTCTCAAAGAATTAATAAAGAAAAAAGAGGAAAAGAGAACACTAAATGATCATTTTAAATATCAAGGCAATGTTAAGATATGCCCTATGACATGACATATTCAAGTAAAATTATGCTTGTCCCAGTGGAGAAAAAAGAAATATAAAGGAAAGAAAAGAAGAAATAAAACTGTGGGGATGAACATTTCCACAATAATTGTATAAAATTGTTCTGTGTCTTCTGGAACTCACTTCTCAAAGCCAGATAACAGGAAATATTAATTACAACAATAATATATGCTATTCCTTGTTCTATATTAAAATCATATATAGAAGATCATATAAGGGACAATAATCATTGATTTTTCAATGATTTTTTTTCAAATATGGCAACAGTTTTCGCATAACTATCTTTTGAAGAATAGGTTAGGACTCTTGTTATTATATAAATTTCATTTTGAATATCATTTATTACAATTATCTATCCTTTTCATGTGTATCATGAAAGAGGAAAATATTAGAGATCCCACTTTGGAAAAGTCTCAAAAATCCAAGTTTAAGAGAAGATCTGGATGGACATGGGGGAGGGAAAGAATATGATCAGAATATATTTGAATTTTAAATGGTTTTAAATAATGAAAAACATAATAATAAAAAATGTATCCCTTATCAAAAAAAGAAAGTATGAAAAATAAAAAAGTTGTAAGGTAGTTTAATTGAAGATATATTGATTACATGTGGGTGTCATGAAGACAGTGGTTATGTTTTTTTGATACATGATTGTTTGCAAATGTCCATAGAGATTAATGTTTTTTATGTTGGAATTATAAGTATAGAGATTTTGTCATAATAGTATTTTGAGAATTACTTGGTAAATCTATCTCACCAAATGCCAAAATAAAGCTAAAGCATCCAATAAACTTCAGCTAAGGAGAGAGTGAGAATGTATGCTCAGAAAGAACCAAAATGAAAGCAGTCATAAACTGAATTTATTCCGAGCAAATATGAACTTGGGAGAATCTATAGAATACCATCTGTGAAAAGTGGGCAATTATTCCATTAAGAAGTGATTTCATGACATACAACCTCATATCAAAATGATGCCTCATTATTAAGTTGATTCCATTTCAGAGATGTGGGGATGGTTCAACGTAAGTAAACAATAAGTATATTAAAAGAGAAAACTTACATGATCGTTTCCTTATATCCAGAAAAACCTTGATAAACACAACATGATTTAGGAAAAAAAATGAAGAGGCTAAGAATAGAGGGAGCATACTTCACCATAAAAAGGCTATAAATGACAAACCTATATCCAAGATAATGAATTAGATTATAAGGAATTAGAAAATAAGTCCAGGTATCTTTTTTGCAGAAATTTTGTAAAAGAGACACCATAAAGACTCCATTAAAAACTCTTAGGACTGGTAATTAATTTTTAAAAAGTGGTACTATACAAAATTAATGCACTGTATCAGTCGTCTTCTTGTTTACCAATGGCAAAGAGACTGAATACTCTTTCAAGCAAACAATCCTATTCTCCATTACCACATCCACACATACAAAATATTTGGGAATAAAATTACCCAATGAAATGAAAATCTTCTACAATGAAAATTTTAAGATACCAAAGAAATTAATAAGACACTAGACAGTGAACAGGTATGCCATGCTTGTGTATCAGAAGAATTGATACTGTGAAAATAGCCACCCCATGAAAAGCTATCTATAGACTCAACATAATCCTAATCAAAATCCCAATGCTACTCAAATTCAATAATTTATATGAAGGCACAAAAGGCAAAGGTTAGCCAAAAAAATCCTGAACAAAACAAGCAGTACCAGAAGTATCACCATACTTGATTTCAAATTATAATACAGAGTCAAAGAAATAAAAACAGAATGATAATGGCACAAAAATAAACACATTGATCAAAGGAATAGAATTGATACACCAGATATAAGTTCACAAAGCTACAGCTATATGATTTTTGACAAAGATGCTAGAAATACACACTGGGGAAAAACAAAGCATCTTCAACAAACAATGTTGGGAAGACTGGATTTCAACATGAAGAAAAATAAATAGACCTTGTATTTCAGTGTACAAATAACTCAACTCCAAATGGACCAAGGACCTCAAATGTGTTGTGAAAGCACTACAGGAGAAAGGAGGGGGTACAATTTAATTTATAAGCACATCTAAGGACTTTCTGAATGGCTACTATAGCAAAGGGAATAAGACCAACAATCAACAAATAGGCTCTCACAAAACTGAAAAGCTTCTGTACAGCAAGGAGATTGTGAAACTAATGAATAGGCAGCCAATAGGATGGGAGAGGATCTTTACCAGCTACGACTGCAACAGAGGAGTATTGTTCAGACTATCCAAAGAAGTCAACAGCTAAACATTAAGAAAACAGCTCAATTTAAAACAGGCTATGGAACTGAAATTTCTAAGGGAAGAAATACAAATGACTAGAAAACAATTTAAAGATGTGCAACATTCTTAGTCACCAGGGAATTACAAATTGAAAATATGTAAGATTCCAACTCCCAGCTGTCAGAATGGCCAAGATTGACTACAAGGGACAACAAATATTGGTGTAGATGTTGTGAAAGGTCAACTCTAATACACTGTTAGTGAGAGTGTAACCTAGTCAAACTATTTTTTAAAAATCAACCTGAGGCCGGGTGGTGGTGGCGGATGCCTTTAATCCCAGCACTCGGGAGGCAGAGGCGGGCAGATCTCTGTGAGTTCGAGGCCAGCCTGGTCTCCAAACCAAGTTCCAGGAAAGGCACAAAGCTACACAAAGAAACCCATCTTGAAAAACCAAAAAAAAAAAAAAAAAAAAATCAACCTGAAGGCCTCTCAAAACAGGAGAAAAAGGACTGCTATGTGACCTAGCTCTATCACTCCTAAGCATATACCCAAAGGACTTCATATCCTACTACAGAGACACTTGCACATTCATGTTCATTTAAATGCCTATTAAGAAATTAATATTAATATTAAGAAACACATGTGGTACGTACACCCAACAGAGGATTACTCACATGTAAGGATACTGAAATGTGTACATAAAGAGGAAGAACTGTACCAAATTTATACTGAATGAGGTATGTTACACACCAAAAGATAAATGTCTTATGTTCTCTTTCGTACATGGATCATAGCTTTAAATCTTTTTGTTTTTGTGTTTTACCTGTTGCATTAACAGAAACCAAGAAAATAGAAAGAGGCCTTATTTTGTGGGACACATGTTAAGGGAGAAGGGAGAGTAAATTATAGGTGAAGTAGTGGAGGTAGAAATGCTGAAACAGGGAGAGGCATGCGACCATGGGAGAAACCTGAGGTGAAGGGTAGAGATAACTCAGAGGAAGGGTTTGTGAAAGTCGCAGAGAAGTCTATTATCTTACAACTCAAGTCCTAAAACTGCTTGGAGGGATAGTACAGCACATGTGAAATGAAAGAAGAGGGGAAATGTAGGGGACTAAAGGATTAAGTGGGGATGGAGACAAAAGGATGAAGAGAGAAGAGTGTATGTAGTATGTGGGTGTGCCAGAACGAAGGAGCTCTGAAAAGGTTACTAGTTAAGAAGAGAATTTCAAAATACTATTAAAAAGTACTTCCATTACAATTACCTTGCATGGGTGGACAATGGCATACTCAAAAGACTGACCATTGAATAAAAATTCAAGTGCAAGGCATGGGATACCTTCCTACAACATGATGTTTTATCATACACATGAGCTCATAGCAGTTCATGCTTACCTTCACAAGAACAAGATGGTTAAAATTGTGGTGAGGATGGGGTAGATAAACTCCAGCCTCCATCACTTACTGAGGCACTACAGATTGTAGATAGTTGCTGGAGGAAGGAGGAACATTCTGAGGATGTGACCACTGATAGGTTTCTCATGCTTCAGCAGATGGTCCTTCATGTATATACATCTGAAGAGAACTAACCAGACTTCCTGGATTATCAAAAACAAAGTTAAAAAGGCAAAAAGATGGAAGGAAGGCATGTTGGGAGGATATAGGAAGAGTTGGGAGAACACTTGGGGGCAGATATAAAATTTCATTGCAGACATTTTAAAAAAGAAAATGTTTTTAAAAACCCTCTTCATCAGAGGAAAGAGGCCTCTTAAAGTTTATTGAATCAATCATTTATCTAAAATTTATATGATTTCTTAGTGTGCAGTGTCACACTATTAGGGGATGGCAGTGTTTCCTCTGATAAATCCATAGGCCTTTACTTTTTGTGTGGCTTGTGTAACTAATTACAGATCAGTATGACAGTCAGCCTTCCTTTGTTCCTAACAGCACCACAAGTAGGATGCCGAGCACAGGTTTCCCATAGGTACATGGTACAAAGTATGTCTTCTTATTTCTGGCTTGAGAAGATGTTTTGCATTGTTTAAGAGTGTGTGAGTTTTCACTTTAGCTTTTATTTTGATAGCTGCAGTTGAGGCATGCTTTTGTTGTTGTTGTTGTTATTCTGTTCATGTGCTGAAATGATAATTGATTTTCTATGGCTGAACAACTTTTATTTCCTGAAGTAAAAGCCAAAATACACATTGCTGGATTTGACTCTCTAATAATGTGTTTTGGATTCTTGTAACTCTTCCATTGGCAAGTTTATCCTGTAAGATTATTTTGATAATGATATGCCATGTTGACTTCAAGATTATATCAGCCTTATTGAACAGAAGCGGTTCTAGGAGTTCTTCATAGTTTCTAAAAAGTTAAATGTAATTCTGCTCTTAAGTCTCCTTTGAGTATATGGAGAATTTGTGTGTGCTCATGACAGTTGCTTAGCATTTTCAATGGGAAATTTATATAATTAAGCATACTCAAATTTATAATCCTTTTGTATCAAATTTGCATACTATTTTTTCTATAAATTTATGCATTTTTTTCTTAAAAGTTTATATTGAGTCAAATGGATGTTATTGAAATATAATTGTTCAACAATGTAAAGCTGTTTCATTTCCTCTTGACTATTAAAGGTCTACTGTAGTAATACTTGTTCTATTTGAAGTGTTAATTTATGCCTTCTTCACCCCTCTGCTCTGTCTTCCCCCTCTCTCTTTCTCCCTCTTCTTCCTCTCCCTCTCTCTGTTTCTCTCTCTGAAAAATGATTTGTAAATATTTTATTATTTCAACCATTTTCATTTTTCTCATTTAGATCTTATTTTAATTCATTACTTTCTTTTACACTTTGAGGCTCAATTGAATGTTTTTCATCAGCTGATTGCATTGATTTTTCTTTCATGATTCCTTCATGTCATTTTTTTTATTTTTGTGATTTTTTTTCTTGCATTCCCTCCATTTCGTGATTGTAGTTACAGTAGGTACTTTTCAAGATAATCACAATGCCATTCTTTCTGTTTCTAGTCTTACATTTCAAACGTATTACTCTTAAGTAGAAATAAGTATATTTTTATCCGTCTGGCTTAATAAATTCTGTCATTTAGTATATTTCAATAATATATAAATATATATTTTAGCTCATTTCATTTTAACATTTATTCCTGTGTCCCATTTTTCCTTTATTCATTATTTCATTATTCAATGTCTTAGTAATGTATTATTTTCTATGTTTTAATGATTTCAGTGGTTACCCTGTATACTACAATATGCATTCTTATTATTCTCATACTTCCTTAAAAATAATATAATCTCAAATCTATATCCCACCTTTCATGTTATCAATAGCACAGATCCTCATTCCTCTTGGAATAATTGTGCAACCCTATTTAACATTTAATACTTGCTTTTAAGACTTACTCTTTTTTATTTTTAATTAAATATAAAAGTGTGTATCTATGTGTGGACGTGTGCATATCAGTAAAGGTGTCCATGAAGGACAGAGACATTGGAGCTAGAATTATAGGCTATGTGAACTATTTAAACTGACAAAGTCAAGTTTTCTGGAAGAATATGTTCTCTTGAGCACTGAACCATCTTTCCAGCCTCCTAATATTTTCTATATTCTTTAACAATTTATTTTCCACTGTTTATATACTACCACACTCTATTCCGTTTTCCACCTGAAGAATATTTTTCCTAGAATCAGTGTGAGAACCTCAGTCATAATCTGATTTTCTGGTTGATGTGTTTTGCTGTTAAAGAAAAAAAGGTGTTTTGCCAAAAATGCTTTGTAATTGCAATCATCCTGCCTCAGTTTCTCTCATTCTATGCTCTAAGCTGTACCACTTGGTTTAGCTATGGTAATTAATTGCTATTTGATTTGACTTTACTTATTTTTTTGTAGCACTATCTTTGCATTATATCCTAGGTTGAGTCTCAATTCAAATTCTCTTCAGATTCTTGTGTCTCTTGAGTTAACTGCCCTGTATCTATTTGGTTTTTAAATGCTAATTATCTAGTCAGAATATCTTACCCAACTATTTTACTTTGGAGCATTTCAAACTGATTTTAATAAGATTCACTTGCATTACTTCTGATATCTAGGGTGTGTTGTTGTTGGTGGTGGTGGTGTTGCTATTGCTGTTGTTAGTGTTGTTGCTATTGATGGTGGTGTTGTTGCTGCTGTTGTTATTTCTGTTGATGGTGATGTGGCCATTGTTGGGGTTGGGGTTGGGGTTACTGCTATTGCTATTGTTGTTGGTGGTGGTCTGGTTTTACTTTGACATTTTTCTTTTAGATTTTTGTATTTTGGTCTTAGGTTGGTTGGTTACTATGGACTGGATATCAGGTTTTGCATTATAAAAATGATTGCCTTCCTGACATGGTCTTAGTCCTGTGACATGATAAGAAAACGTGTGTAGTTCACTGCCTGGCCAGGGAGCCCAGGCATATGCTTATCTCTGCCTTCCCTGGTTTTTATATGAGTGCTTGGCAGTCAAACTCAGGACGTCATGCTTGCATATCAAGCACCATACTGACTGGACTATTTCCCTAGTCCCTCCCTAGATTTCTTTTTCTTTATTTTCTTAAGTTGAAAATAGATTCTTCTCTCATACAATACATCCTTATCACAATCTTCCCCCGCCCCCCAATCCCTGCCACCTCCTCTTTCACCCAGACCCACTCTCCCTCCATTTCCCTTCAGAAAGGAACAGGCCACCAAGAGACAACAACCAAACAGAACAAAACAACATACAATAAGAAAAGGCCTCACATCAAGGCTGGACGAGGCAACCTAGTAGGAGAAAAAGAGTCCCAAGAGCAGGCAAAAGTGTCAGAGAAACATCTGCTCCCACTGTTAGGAGTCTCACAAAAGCACCAAGCTAACAGTCATAACTATATGCAGAGGACCTGGTGCAGATCCTTGCAGGCTCCATGCTTATGTGTACTCGGCCTCTGTGAGCTCATGTGAGCCCTGCTAAGTTGATTTGGTAGGGTGTGTTCTCCTAGTGTTCTTGACCCCTCTTTCACAGGCTTCCTAGTGCTCTGAAGGAGGGACCTGATGGAGAACTCCAATTTAGACACTCTCTGTATAATGTCTGGTTATAGGTTTCTGCACCTGTTCCCATCTGCTGATAGAGGAAGTCTCTATAATGACAGCTAGACAAGGAACTGGTCTATGAGTGTAGAAGAATATCATTAGGTATCCTTTCATTGATTTTATCTTAATCATGAACTAACTATGCACCAACTCTATGAGTAATTTTATTTATTGTTTTTATAGATTTTCTCTCTCTTTTCTGTGTTTATTCTTAGAGCCTATGGCTTACATTTTTTTAGCCTAATTTCATACAGTTACATGTACAATGTGACATTGTTAAAGGAGGCACACATTTTTCATGATATATATATATATATATATATATATATATTATATATAATTAAGTGACATAGAAAATGAAATACCATCAGAGTTGCAGTCACTTAGTACTCCTGAAACCATCTTCTCCATTTCTATTTCAGTCCATTTCTATTTGTTGCTAGAGTTTTCCTGCCTGGCCCACAGTCAGGCCAAATCTCTTTCACCTGCCAGTTCCACAGCTGCTCAGACCCAACCAAGGAAATACAGAGACTTCTATTGCTTATAAACTGTATGGCCGTGGCAGGCTTCTTGCTAACTGTCCTTATATCTTAAGTTATCCATTTCCATACCTCTATACCTTGCCACATGGCTCGTGGCTTACCGGCATCTTTACATGCTCCTTGTCCTGGCGGCGGCTGGCAGGCAGTCAGAGACTCCCTCCGCCTTCCTGTTCTTTTAATTCTCTCTGTTAGTCCCGCCTCTACTTCCTGCCTAGCCACTGGCCAATCAGTGCTTTATTAGCAACACATTTGTCATACAGAACATCCCACAGCACTTCCCCCTTTTTTTTTTTTTTTTCAAAAAGGAAGGTTTTAACCTTAAAGTAAATTACATATAATTTGGGAATTTGGGCGTAGCTTCTCTTACTACTTCCTGCTGGACAGGGGCACTGTATCTTATGGGGACACAAAGAAAATTTTAGGATCATGGAGTAATCCGTGAGAGTGTATCGTCTGAGCCAGTTGCCTTGAAACGGTTCTGGATGTTGGATCATCTGGGCCTTGGTGTCATCGGAGACCTTTCAGGGGATCTTGGCTGGTCAAACCTGATGTATCTTAATCTGGAACAAATCCATAGCCTCTGGCTGTCTGTGGAAACAAAATCAGAGCTTCCTTTCCAAAGCAACATATCCTTACATCCAAATTTTGAAGTCAAGGTATCTTTAAAATATACATATTGGTTTAACTCAGCTTCCTTTACAATCAAATATCTCTCTGCAGTTAAGAATCCCAAAGACACAAGAGTGATTGGGAGAATCAAGATGGCGGAAGCCGCTGGTGGGCCGTGTGTGAGAGCAAAATAGGATGATGAACTGATGTAGAAGTAAGAGGAACAGGGCCACAAAGAAAGACGTCAAAAAAGGTATACAGAAAAAGTGAAAGATAAAAGCTCAGAGAAAAAAGATAGAGGGATTAATTTAAGTTAAGAAAAGCTGGCTAGAGCATCAGAGTTTCTCTGCCTTCCTCAGGAATCCGCGGTTTGGATCGATCCTTCCTGCGCGGTCTCCCCAGGCCTGCGGGTGAGCAGCGCACGGGTGAGAGGCGCAGTACAAACGGCCGGCGTGGTCGTAGCGAGCACAGGGAAGGAGCAGCGGCCGGGGGCTCCCTGGGTGACCCTTTGGGGTGCGACAGAGCTGGGTGAACGCAAGAAGAGGAGCTACAAGGATCAGGGACACCCGCACAGTGGATGTTAATCACCTTGCTGATTGCTTCTCAATTGGGAACTAGTGGAGAGCGCAGCGCCCTGCGAGACCTGAGCTCCGTGGCAGGGATCAGTGCAGCTGTGGCTACAGAGGCAATGAGGGAGAACGCAGCGGTGCTCGCAGGAACCTGAAGGATCGAGGAGCCAGAGAAGGAGGAAGACATCAGGGGCCAGCCACCCAGCTATACAGCAAGCCACGGAGTAAGAGGTGTCTTTGGATCCTGTATTTCCAGAAGCTCTCAAAAGAACTTATTAAGACCACACAACCACCGAACCAGATCACCAGAATCGTAAGTATACACCTCACTGACTGAGAACAGGGGTGGTCAGCTTGCCCAGAGAACCAGATTTTTAGTTTCTCATTTCCCGGTGCTTGAAGTTTCTCATTTCTGAGGCTTAGAGGTGTAAGCCTGAAGGGTTAGGGTCTCACACCATCTGCACTGAGCAGAGAAAGAGATGAGTAGACGCCAGCGGAAAAATACAGGCAACAACATAAAGACCTATATGACAACACCAGAACCTACCGACCCTACAATTGTAAGTCCTGAACATACCAAGGCAGAAGAAACAGAAGAAATTAATCCTAACAATGACTTAAAGAAGATGATAGAGGCCCTTAAAGAAGAAATAAAAAATATTCTTAAAGAGAAAATAAAAAATTTCCTCAAAGAGGAAATGAAAATCTCTATTAAAGAGGAAATAAAAAATTCCCTTAAAGAGGAAATGAAAAACTCCATTAAAGAGGAAATAAAAAATTCTCTTAAAGAGGAAATGAAAAACTCCATTAAAGAGGAAATGAAAAACTTCCTTAAAGAGGAAATAAAAAATTTCCTTAAAGAAATAGAAGAAAAAACAAACAAAAAATTGGAAGAAAGCAAAGAAAGCCAAGAAAAAATAATTAAACAGATGAAAGAAACATTCCAAGATCTGAAAAAAGAAATTGAGACAACAAAGAAAACACAAGCTAAGGGAATGCTGGAAATAGAAATCCTGACTAAACGAACAGGAACTACAGAAACAAGTATAACCAACCGAATACAAGAGATGGAACAGAGAATCTCTGACACTGAAGACACAATA
>CABHPP010146140.1:7372-40643 GCA_902168425.1 Peromyscus attwateri | reverse complement strand
GTAGCGAAAGGGAAGGGAGGGAGAGAGGCTAATGGTCCCAAGTTTGTCTACAGGGACAAAATGGTCCCAAAGGACAGGAGAATGTGGGGTGGTGCATTGACTAAGGTCAGCTGAAGCCATCTCCTGCTCCCCAGGACCTCTGTCCATTTAGTTATTTTCTAAGACCCTAAGCTGACCTCCCTCTCTCCATACTCTTCTATGGCTGCCCAGTGTCCCCAGAGGAATGTTCTTAACATGCCACTGGAGAAGGCTATTTATTTCTTATACCCCAGGTTCCAAGGGCACAAGGTCCCTCCATTCAGAACACATGTGCTCTTGAGGCAGCTCAGCCTCTGGTCTGTACAGGGAGCTGCAGGGTGGCAGACTCTGTGGCCTTGTCAGGTCCCTTCAGGACAGGCAGCGCCTCATCGCAGGAGACTCCCAGGGCCAGGTTTGAGGACGATGTAGATATCGCATCTTCCAGGGTCTGACCAGGTGCTGGAACACTGGATGACAGATTATTCCTGTAAACACTGCCTCCATTTACCTCTTCTGCCACACTCCAGCCAGGCTACCACTTTACTCCCATCCCCTCAGTCATGACATTTGTTGCTCAGGAGAGTCAAGCAGGAACTTGTGTTCGCATCTTCCAGTATGATGGGCCGGTTGTCTCTCTGTCCTGTCTTCCTCTTTCTTCCTACTTTGCAACATCCCTGCCCTCCCCCCAGTCCCTTCCTTCTCTCCATAGAGACCAGATCTTGCTGTCCAGCCCAGGCTGCCCTTGAACTCATGGCAATCCCTCTCCAGCCTTCTAAGTGCTGGGATTCTAAATGTATACACCCCCTACATCTGGGTGTATACACCCAACTCCCACTTTCTAACCTCTCCTGCCTGGCAGGTTTCCAAATATATGCTACTGGCCTTCGTGATAAAAGCTTTAATCTGCCCAAAGAGGAGAATGAGGCACAGAGCAGGAAGGGGCCTGGGATCCAAGTCTCTAGCCTCCAAGGCAACTGACTCATTTTCCCCTCTGGTCGCTTCCCCCCCAATCCCCAAGCCATCCAGTCCCTTGTACCCTATGTGGCTGTCATTGAAAAGAGGTGGACCCTCTTATGGCTCCCTTCAAACACAGTCCAGCTCTCCTCCCGGGACCCTTTGGATCTGCATCCCTGAGGTCCTAGCTCCTGTCTGCCCCCAGCCACCATAAGCACAGTCCCCCTGCCTGCCCAGAACCTTCCTCCTTGCCTCTTCTCATCTTTGTCTCAGCCTAAAGATCACCTCCTCGAAGGGGCTCTTCCTGACCACTTTCCCTGAGTTCCTCACTCAGCATCATTCCCATATCCAACACAACCTCGAACGTGTATTTTCTTTTTTTTTTTAAAGATTTATTTATTTACTATGTATATGGAAGAGGGTGCCAGAACTCATTACAGATGGTTGTGAGCCACCATGTGGGTGCTGGGAATTGAACTCGGGTCCTCTGGAAGAGCAGTCAGCACTCTTAACCCCTGAGCCATTTCTCCAGCCCCGTGTATTTTCTTGATTCCTCTCTCTGTTCTCTCTTAGCTGGGGAGCTCTGGAGGTATGAGGTCTGTCTGCTTCACTCATTACAGAAACAGCAGATCCAGCTTAGTTTCTGATTGGTACTCAATGCTTGCTAAATGTCCTCTGATGGACGTACTAGGTGCTTAGTAAATGTCCTCTGTGTGAAGTACTAAGTGTTTAGCAAACGTTATGAATCAGGTATGAGGTGCTTAGTAACTGTTATGAGTGAGGTCCAAGGTGCTTAGTGAAGTCCTCAATGGAAGAGGAAACCGCAGTGGGGTAGGATTATGGATGTACAAACCTACACCAACCACCTTTCTGTGCCCCACACCTTGAACTTCTCAACAAAACACTACAGAAGCACACACTTCATCACCCATGTTTTAGAGGAGGGGTCTGAGGTTTAGAGAAGCCCCTACTTGGTTGGACCCTCTTGTTCTCTCCCTCCAGGAGGGCCGTAATTGCTGACATCGAGGGAGGCATGGAGCCTATGGGAGGGGGATCCTGTAGAAGTTGCCTCTACCATGGCCAGGCTCTGGCTTATGGCACTCTGACCCACCCCGGTCTCCAGAAACTCCTTAGGTGCAGCAGGAGTGCCAGCCCTCTGAACATGAGATCCTTCTGTCCACAGCACTGGACTACCCAGGACATGGGCTGATGGGAACACTTCTGTGTGCTTCCAGGCACTCTGGGCAGGTTAGCGCCGCCGACAGATGGCCTGGCTTCCAGCCTTGGCTCACCCCTTAGTCCTGGGGAAGGAAAGATGTGGGATTCACTGTGACCTTGGTTTGCCGTCCCCACGTGGGGCTTCCACAGCAGGTGCTGGGTGGAGTAGGTCATGGGTGACTCCCATTCGGCCTGGGTCAGCTGTGGAGTATCTTCTGGAACTTACCTCTTCCTTGTCCTTCTACTCTGGTTGTTGTGTTTTGCTTTTTGCCCTCCTGAGACCCTGAGCCAGTGACCTCTTCGTGTTCTGCTGTCCGTAGCACAGCAGCAGGTGGGTCTATCAGCAGTACAGTACTTGAGGGACCGTGGAGATTGGGAGGGTGTGGACACCTCGGATAGGTGTAACATAGCCGGAGAGCATCTAAGGAAGCCTGACTCAGTTCTCTTCCCCTGTGACGGGCGGAATGGCAGGCTGGCCTCTGCTTCCCCCAGAGTCCCCACTTTCTGGAAGTATTTAACAGGAGTGAGGTAGAGGCCCCAGGCCAGGGACTGCTGCCCCCGCTTGGGGAGGGAGGAGGAGGAGGAGGAAGCCACTCAAGCCCACAGCAATAAAGGGTTTATCTCACTGTCCTCCATTGCCGTCTCAGCCTTCCTCCCTGCCAGACTTAATTTCCGCCTGTCACTTGAGAGGCCTGGGTGGGTTTGGGGACACAGCTTGCTCGTGTCACAGTGGATTCAGCCTTGGACTGTGAGGGGAAGGGCAAAGGGCCAGGCATAGCTCAGTGATGAGGGGGTGAGGGGGCCTCTAAGGCCCCTCTGGGTCTTGGGTTCCCCTTGTAGGTGGGTTGTCTGCTGGCTACTGTGGTTACAGCCCCTGGGTCTCTGGGGACCCTGGGAGTCCATCAGCATGAGGGCCCCAGGGAACATCCCACCTGCGGGGACAGGGGACCTGTGAGGAGGGAGGGTCTGGGGCCAGCCCCACAGGGAGAACCGGCCACAGCAGAACTGTCTTAGTCTGAAACGCTCTTGCAGGGATGACATCTGGGGCCCCTCGCAGCTCCCGGGTAATGAAGCTTGACCATCCTGAGGCAGAGCAGCTAGTCCATGTCTAAGTCTTGCTGTGAGGTGCTTGGCAGGTGGGTGATGGATGGATGCTTTCTCTGGCCATTAGCGCAGGTATCTCTCCAGGGGTTTGTGCAAAGGAAGGAGCCTGCTTTGGCCTCACTGTGCTGGACCCCAGAGTCCAAGGTAGGTCAGCAACTGGTGGGGTAACGGTGCAGTCCCAAGAATGGAGAAGGCATAATCCAGTCCCCAGGCTTCTGTCCCAGGGCCCATACACTGCTGACTACCATGGTCATGGCCCCTGGGTCTCTGGGGACCCTGCGAGTCCATCAGCATGAGGACGCCAGGGAGCATCCCAACTGCAGGGCCAGGGTGCCTGTGAGGAGCCCTGTTCCCGTCTCCTCATGCCCGGTGGTATGACTTTGGGATACGTGCTTATGCTACCATTCTACAACTTGGGAAGCTGAGACCAGAGAGGCTGAATGAGCAAACCATCCTGGTAATCACACACAGCCTCTGGGTTTGGAGACGCAGAGTCTTCTGCCAGCCCAGTGGTCCAGCCACCCTCCAGGCTACCCACAGATATCTGAGCACAGGTAAGTCAGATGCTATCTCTGGGAACTGCGGGAGGCCTGGCTCCCAGCTACTGCGCACACCCTCCAATCTGTCTCCCTCTCCTCTGCCTCCCTGAGGCTGGCAGCACTGGGCTAGAGGGGTGGTCGCTGGAGCAGGTCCCAGAAGCAGCTTGGCCTGCACTTGGCTCCCAGGTGGAACTTCTCAGCAGCATTCCAAGATGCCTGAGTTCCTGGCAAAGATTCCTCACCCTCTTTCCCTACAACCATCTGTGGCACCCCCATTGCCTGCAGGAGGAAAGCAAACTTAGACTTCAGAAGCATTTGTTAACAGATAGGTTTGGCCTGAGAGGCCACACTTCTAGCAAGTCCCCAGTGGTGGTGTGAGCGACATCCCTCAGACCTTACTTTGGAGGAATGAGACCTCACAGACCTCATCTGGCTCCATCTGCTGTTTCTCCCTCATCTTTCAGGAAGACATTGCTCACAGGTTCACATGGTACCTGCTTTCTCATTTCTACTTATCCTTCAAAATCAGGTTCAAAAACCTCTTCCTGGTTGCTTCAGATAGCTACATGCTCATCATCTGCACCTCCAGACCTCTTTACTAGCCCTTGAAATCCTGAGTGGTCCCAGGCCTCAGACTCCCGGCGTGGTGGAGACTCAGCTCCGCCCAGATCAGCTGCGTGACCTCAAGAAAGTTGCTTATCCTGTCTGTGTCAGAGTTCACATCCAGACCCCCTTTTTTCCAAGGTGGACCAACAGTCACTTCCTCACATATGCATGGATAAAAGGAAATAAAAAAATGTGTGGTGGGGTGATGGGGGCAGGGCAGAGGCAGAACCTGTTTCCCTTCCTGTCTGGTTTTGTCTCCAGTCCCCAGTGCCCAGCACAACAGGCTCTCCTGTTAATCCATGGGGTGACCTTTCCAAGGGCTTCTCAGCCACAAAAGTAAATTCCAAAGGAGCAGCGAAGAGCTGAAGAGCTCCAGCTGAGATTCCCACTGCCAATCAGAATCGCTCTTTAAACGCATCTGTCAGGAGAACAAATGTTTTCTTAAAGAAAGAGCAGACGTCACGCCAGACGCCTGTGTATCTTTTGCCATTCTGTCCTCAAGGGGTCACAGATGGAGGGGCTCTGCTAGAGGACCTCTGGTGACTTCCTTCTCACTGGTGTGGAGTTGGGATGCCCAAGTAGCCCTCTTGTGCCCTGGTGAAGGCCCATGGTGTCTTCATGGCCAGTCTCTCCTAGCCATTTCCAGGCAGGGGGCCACATGGAGCCTGTGCGCTCTCTCAGCTTGGTACGGCTCACCCAGATGGGATTCAGGCCCATCTTTTCCAGACTCACTAACTCTCCCATGGCTGCACAATGCTCCTAGACCTTTGGCCTTGGCCTCAGTGCTGGTCCAGAGAACTTGCCCGGTGTCTGGACTCTCTATTCCCCTCCGTGCTCAAGGTTACCTGATGAGGAAGGCCCCCTAAGGGAGTGAGAGCAAGGCAGAGACTTGAGCTTGTAGACAGAGAACACGGATTCATCTGAAGGTGCCACAGGAGCTGGCCTGGGGTAGCCTGTGAGCGTTAATATGACTTCCATAGTGACCAGGCAGCCAGGATTTCCCTGGGAGTGAGGACCCTGTATCGAAATCTCTGCTGCATTCAGCTGGATGCACTGTGCAAGTGCACAGGTTGTGGATAGCCCCTGTTTGGTGCCTTGTGCCACTGATACTCTGCCCTTCTTCTCAGTACCCATGTGTAGCCCTGGGAAAGTGGGATGGGGCAGGAACAATGAGTGGGTACCGCTGTCCTATCTGGAGGGGGCCTGGGGCCACATTAGGATCTTCCTGGTTGGTCCTGTGCCCCGAGTGAAGGAGGACTATCAGTGCTCAGGATTGGGGCCCAGCTGGGCTAGGCAAGGGGCAGCCTGCCAGCTGTGACTGCAGCCCATGACCCAGCTGCCTCTGCCCATCAAGCTTAGAGGTGGAAGATCCTCGGCCTGGCACACTCAGACTTCATGTAATGCTTGTGAACACTGTGTATGGTAGGCTGTTGGGTTCATGGTCCCTAAGCCCCACCTTCCAGAGAGAAAAGTGAGGTAGAGAGAAGAAGGGCATCAGTGCCAGGGTCCTGGGAGGGCTGTGAACACCTGCAGAGGTGCCCAGGGGGATGCCATGACTGTACTTTGTGACTTATGACTGGATGCCCATGCTGGTCCCGCTGAAATCTATTCCTTACAAGAATAAAGTTTAGAAAGTCCTATCCTTCTTTCCATATGTAAAAACTGAAACCCAGGAAAGGACAGTCATTGGCCAAAGCCCTGGGGGACTTTAGGAGCAGAACCCTGTGTCCAGGACACTGTGGGAGGACCCAGGGTCATGTTCTTCTAAGAGCCTGGGTGCTGCCATATGTTCCAGGGCTGAAGGGGCCTCAGATACTCATCTTGGAGTTACAGTGATGGAAGCCTTGTCCCCTTTAAGTACAGAGCGGGCTGCAGTGCGTGGACTATGCCCAGCCAGTGGGAGGGAGCTCCTGGGCCCCTCCTCGGGAGGGTGAGGGAGGGACCTGGTGTGTGGCTGGGAGCTGTGGGCAGTGCAGAGACCGAAGACATGCTGTGTGGGCTCAGCCGGGACAGCCCTGCGGAGGCAGGTAGGTGGGGCATGCAGACACCACACCAGCTGGGTACTACAGAGGGGAGCCTGGATGGTAGGAACGGGGCTGCCACTTTAGGGCATAGGGACTTTGGAAGTTGAGTGGGAAAGAGGGCATGGGATCCTTAGCCAGACAGGTGCTGAGGGCTGTCTGCTCTGGAGCTGGCCTGTCACTGGAAGACTGTCCCTGGGGCACAGGTTACAGGGTGTTCAGCCAGAGACCTGGGGAGGCTGCCCCTCCTGCCTCAGTGGGGAGAGTAGTGCTGGCAATTGTTGGGAGCATGGGGCTGTCCATTGGGACTGAGCCTTCCCTGAGGCCAGGGTAGGTCAGGATTTCTGGGAGCCCTGGGCTCTGGAACTCGGATGAGGGGCAGGGACCAGCTGTCACATTCCTTGGCGGTGGTTGTAGTGTCTGGGGAGGAGCAGAGGGGTGAGTACAGTGATCCCTGTCTCTGTCCATCTGTCTGTTTCCTAACTTCAGCCTGTTGAGCCAGCCTGACACCACCTCCCTCAATAGTGTGGGTCACCCTGCTCTCTGTGCCTTAGGGTCACCACCCTCCGATGCTCCCAATTCCTTCCACAGTCTACACACTCCTCCACAGCTTCCAGGGTCTGTGCCACTGAGCACCACAGGTCTCCTTCTAGGGACACCTCAGTCATAAGAGTCGGAGTTGGGGATGGTACAACTTCTGTGCTTGGCTTAAGGCCAAGCCTGCCACGCTTTCACCCCCCTCTCTTCATGGCTTTCAGGCTTCCACCCCTGGCACAGCCTGTGTCCTGATCTTCTGGCCTCTGGGCCTCCTCCACCTCTAGTGGGGCCTGTGTTCTGGTGTTCTCCTGACCTGCCTCAAGCCCTGAGTTTCCAGGAGGCAGCGGCTAAGCCTGAAGTCTGATTATAGCTCCCGAGCTCTCTCGGGGCCTCTCTTTGGCTCTCTAGTTTCGACTCTGATGCTTCCCTGACTCCCCTCAGCCCCTGAGAATCTCCTCTGTAGGTCATAGGACCTCACAGTCATACCTGCACCAGGATGAGCTGACTTCTGGGAGCAGCAGGATCTAGGTGTTCTGTATTTCCTTATCCCCTCCCTGCTCCCCTATAGGTAAAGTCTGTTCCCTGTTCCTTCTTCTTGACCGCCAAGCTTCACATCAGAGTTCCCTCAAAAGTCTCAGGGCCCAACATAGATCCCACGCCCATTGCTAAACCAACCACGGAGGCTCTCACTGCCCTGGCCTGGTTGTAGGGCCTCTCCTAAGCTGGGAAAAGCAGCCAACAGGTGGTCTCTGCAGAGGTGGGATGGGGTGGGGGCTGAGGCCTCTGTGAGAGTGGAATTGACATTGGGGTTGGTGGAGCAGGCAGCCTGGCTCTCTCTGGCCTGGATGGACTCTACTCTAGTAGATCTTTCCTCAGGCTCCATCCTGGGACTATCCAGGCTCTGGGAGCCTCTAGGGCCTCTATGGAATGGAAGATGTGACATATACAGTAGGCCTGATTCAGACTGAAATGGCTGATTTCACTGCCCATCCCAGCAGATACACACTGCCTAAAGGATGGGCATGTCCTCTGACTCCTGACCACAAAGATGTCTTTGTCACCAGGGGCTGCCAGGCTTTGGTGAATACTGGCCACCCAGCAGGCTCGGGACAATTAAGGCAGAGTGTATGCACAATGAATGACCCCTGTTGGCACCCTCCTCCCCAGGGGCTTCATCGAAGCCACTTCTAGGCCTGGGCTGTGGCCATGGAGGAACCTTAGAGGCCACCCACTTGGGGATCAGCCAGGAGCCTGGAGCCAGGGAGAGGTGGGCTCCACCCAGGCTCAACCCCTTCCTATTCCTGGCCTCCGCCCACTTATTATGCTTCTTTGATGGCCGTTTTCCTCATCCACAAATGGGGAGTAAGTTCAAAAGCTAGGTGCTTACAGAATGCTAGACAGCCCTACCCCCACCCCCACTCCCGCTTGAAGCACAGTGAGGTCTTTCTGATAATGTTGAGAGCTGAGGAAAAAATGGGGAGAGTTGGTAGGGACATCAGGAAGTGTTGGGATGAGTATGTACTACAGACTCATGGCATGGCCTCCCTGACCAGGGGATATTTCATCAGATTACTGCAGGAGGTAAGAGAAGGGGTTTGTGGGTGTCTGGGAAGTCTTCCAGGCACAGGGAGGCGTGACTCTAGTTATGGCTGCAAGGAGCCTTGCCCTACCTAGCCAGCATTTCCTGCATCCTCACTTGGGGTCTTTGGTGCTCTTGCTAGGGGAGGAAAGAGAGACAGGCGTGAATAATGTTTCCCCCTTGTGTCAGGATCTCCTGGTTCCAGGATGTGGCTTCAGTCTCCCCATCACAGGGACCCCAGTGACACTGCCCCCTTGTTTCTTGGTGAAGAGCAGCTTGCATGGATGCTTGCAGTGGGCTGGTCACGGAAGAGCCCAACCGGGTTGCCAATCCTTGTTCCCTCTGGCCACCTTGGCACTGCACAATGAGGCTTCCCATTTGATGTGTGGCTGCTGGGCCCATACCGTTGAAAATGTACCATGGCTGTCTTATCTGTGGTCCCATGCCTCTGCCTGTGGAAAGCTGGCTTCCTGGAGGCCTATTGGCTGTGAAGACCAAAGCCCACATCTCAGCCCTCTGCTCATCCAGCCCTGCGGGGACAATGGTGTCACTGTGGACCAATGTCTCTTTGAACAGAGAGGTCCAGGGGCTGCTGAGGTGTTATCATGTTCAGAGGGAAGGGGGCATAGGAGGCAGGACCAGATGCCCTGGGAAGCCATGTGGCCTGAGCTTGAATGCATCTAGGAGCTGAGTGTCCTTATTGTGGGTCCCTTAACTTCTGTGTGCCTCGGTTTCTCCATCTATCACATGATAGTGACAGTGGTGTTTTGGACTCAGGCTTATCGTGAGGACTGAGTGGTAATGACTTCGAAGTTCTTAGAACTAGGCGTGCGGCAAAGCTTGTTCCATCTTTTGCCATGAGGCAATAGTCACCCTCTCCGTGCCTCAGTTTCTCCCCTTGTGTATCAGTATGCCAAGCTGGCCTGACTCCAAAGTTCACCCTTCCTTTTGCATACCAACAATGCCTTCCGTATTCCGGCGGTCAAATCAAGGTTGGCCAGGGATGTGATGCCAAGCCGCCTCTCTCCAGGAATTGTGAAAGTGGGGTACTAAGGGTTGGGAGTGGGAACCTTGATCCAGCTGTCATGGGAACATGTGGATCCCACTAAGGGGTCTTCACCTTCAGCTTGCTCAGCTGCCTCTGATGCAGATGCCAGGCCTCAGCTAAGTTTACAGCACCCCTGGCCCCATGCCCCCTTTCTGACACTCCACTTGGGCGGCACCCTGGCACAGCAGCCTGGCAAGGGACGGGCTTCCTTTTCCCTTTGTGAGAGCCCAGTAGCTCCCTGGGGCTGCAGAGGGAGGGAGATGTAAGGCGGATCAGCAAGATTTGCCTGAGAAAGCATAAAGGGAAGAGGACTGCCCCCACCTCCATCCGCCTAGTTGCAGCAGCCAGGACCAGGTGTCCAGTCCTGTGCCCTGGCTCCCCATGGGCCCCGGAAGTGAATTTCCCTCTGAAGCAATTTCTACAGCCCCGACTGACTGAAGTAGTGCTCATAATTGGCCATTGCTGGAAGGAGGAGACTAGGAAAATGCAGATAAAAATATCCCTGTTTTTTTTATGCATGTTTCCAGCTGAAATTGGTGGGAAAGATGTTTTTTGAAAAGCCTTCATCTCTAAGCATGTAATTACCAGGTCCAAGAACCCCCCCCTCCAAAAAAAAAATACAAGAGGATAAGAGAATGTGAACATATTCCCTGAGGGAGGATGCTGGGGGCCAAACCCCAGGGAGGCATCTATAAATAAAGTGGTCCCCTAATTTCTCACTGTTCTCAGTGAGGGAGACACCTCCCCCACCACAGAGAATAGAGGCTCAGGCATGTAGCCAGTTGGCAGTTCTGACCCTGCTTTGGTTCTTGGTTTGAATTCTGCCTCAGTCTCTCCCATCCTAAGGTTGTCCTGGTTTGGGGGGAGGCATGATGTTCCCCCTGAAAATGCATCGGTAGAATCATCCATTCCTTCCGGGTTACTCTGAATATGACTGGGGAGTCTTAGATTCGAAAGCCCCCGCCCCCCCCCCCACGTGTGCGCGCGCAGACATGCCTGGGTTTTTATGTGGGTTCTGGGAGATGCAAACTTGGATTCTCATACTTGTGTGGCAAGCACTTTATCCACTGAACCGTCTCCCCAGCCCGTTTACTGACTCCATGCACCATGCCATTGACCTGCCTGTGACCTCGCCCCATCAAAATCTGGAACTGCACAGCTGGCAGCCGGAGCCCAAGGCTAGCAGGATTTGTATGAAGGATGAAGGTGAGGCTACTCAGTGTTAGAACTAGAGGACCCATGTGACTTAGCTGCCCCATGAAAGTTACCATGGCCAAGTTCAGCACTGGACAAGATCTGAATATTGGGATGAAGAAAGCATAAAGCATAAAGATAGGTTGCAAAGACACCACAGGGACCCTCTAGGAACGGGGTCTCCTCCTTCAGCAGCTAGCTTGCCCAACCCGTGCTGCTGAGAGCAGCATTTGGGGATGCTTGACCTTCAATTCCCTGGTCCTTCTATTTTATCTTCAGGGTCCAAATCTCCACCTTCAACCCACAGGTATTCAGGGATGTGTTACAAAGGAGTCACTGCTCTGGTTTGGATAAACTTGGTCCTCAGCTTCCTTGAAATACAGGCCCTCATACTCTTCCCCACAGACACATAAACCTTGAATCTTATCTCCCATCTCCCCAGCACAGTCCAAGAGGGAGAGAGCCTATGAGGCAGGATCTGATTTGCCCGGGATAAGACACATTTCAATTTCAGAATCGTCCTGGTGAAATACTAGAGACATCTGCGCCACATTGCTGATGGAACACAGCCTTTCTAATTTTATTAGCTCAGAAACGTCTTGTTGGAGATAATGAAGGACGTACGAGGGAGCAGTAACGGGAGGCATTACACTAAATGGTGTGTTGCCTGCATCGGCAGTGGCTGTGAACATGGGTCTGAGAAGGAGGGTGAACACAGAGCTGTTGGGGACCCCACTCCAGGAGCCCTAAAAATACTGCTCACTTTAACTGCTGTTTAACTGGTTATTTACCAGTTTGGGGGGAAGCAAAGGGAGCCTGGCCACTCAGCAGAGTAAATGGGGAACCTCGACAGTATCTCATGGGTTAAACTAGAGATGATGAAGGTTTCCATAGGCCTCAGTTGAACTGTGGCCCTGGCCCTGGCCAAGCCTTTCCCCTATGTAGGCTGAGCATGTCCCTGATCATAGAACAGTGGTCCTCAGTGGAGACTGATGTGGCTCCCTCAGGGAACACTTGGTAATTCCTGGAGTCATTTTTGACTGCCTCAGGATCTGTTGATGTCTGGAAATGGAGACCAGGGTTGCTGTGAACCTTCCTACAATAAAAAGACCCTCTTCCAAAAAAGAAAAAAAAAAGGCAGTAGAGTTGAGGTTGAAAAACTCACTGAGCCCTGGATAGTCCAAGCTGTCTTGCCTTAGACTGATTAGCCCAGGCTGACCCCTAATATAGCTAGACCTAGCTGAGATGAGGTAAGTGGCCTTTGCCACCTGCAGGGGTACTGTGACTTCTGTCTGACACCAGCCCCAAGACTTAGAGAGAAGATACCTCCCTCCAGCTGTTGAATGACAGGCACAATCCACTTAGAAGGATGGACCTTTCTGCTCTGAGCTAGACTTGTTTAAGGGAGACACAGGGGGGCATGCGCAGGGGAGTGAGGTCTGAGGAAGGAGTGGGAAGCTGCAGATACACCTGGTACCTGGGAAGGATGACCCCTCCTCAGCTAGCACAGGGAGCTTTGCCAGCTTAATGGCTGTCAGTCGGGTGCTGAGAAGAAGGAGGCTTGGCGGAGTATGGTATACAGCCTGGTCAAGAGGTCCTGAGCCATGGGGTGGGGGTGGGGGCACAAAGTCTACCTCAGAACTGCCAGTCTGAGCCTCAGTTTCCTTATCTGTCGGGAGACGTGAAGGTCTCACCTCCCTCCCCCGGTGCAGCTGTGAGAACAGCAAAGTCCAGAGAAGGGACTGTGTACAACAAGGGTCCTGTAGGAGGGAGAGGCAGTGGCTTCACCACAGGGCAGGTGGTCTGGATACCCTGCAACTTCAGACCTCGGAAACACAGATGTGGGTGAGCCTGGGAAGGGGTAGAGGCCATCAGTTAGCAGACAGGGAAAGGCACAGCTCTCCCAGGCCAGTGCGGGCCAACTGAGCCATTAGAGTTTCTGGGTTACTCAGGTGCTGCTGGGCTGGGGTTGTCCCCGGGTGTTCAAGGGGAGATGCTTCCAAGGCCTTCGAATAACAAAAGCCACAAAGCTTAGATCACATTCCTAAAATAACGTTATTTTTGTATGTCACCTGTGTGCATTCCAAGGACGGTCAGCTTTCTGTACTGCCTGTCCCTCTGCTGTGGGCCAACCAACCACACATAAAAATTCTCAGGAGATATTTGTACTGGGCTGTACTGAACATACGCAAATCTTTTTTTCCCGTCATCTTAAATATTGCGTTACCCAGAAGTCTGGGTCAGAAGGTACTAGCTGTGTAAATAACATACTGTTCTATGAATGGACTGGAGAATCTACAGACCTGGGGTTTTTCAGGGGCTGGGAGACCTGATCCCGGTGAATACTGAGGGATAACTAAGCTACCTCATCTCTAGTTTTCTTAAAATGCCCAGCAGAATGTCTGTGTTGGTCATAGCTGCTGTCCTGCATTGCTTAGGGATTCATGGAAGAAGAAAAAAAGCCTGGGCATGTTCAGTATAGGAGCATTTTTTTTTCTGAACATTTTTTTTTTCATAGTTGAATCTGCAGGTGTGGAGACAGAGGGCTGACTGTATTTTCTTTATATTTGAAATATTGGAATAGGGTATTTCTTTGTTTTGTTTTGGTGAGGGCCTCATAGCATAGGCTGGCCTTGAAGTCACTATATAGTTGAGGATGACCTTGAGCTCCTAACCTCTCTCTAGTTCTGGAGTGCTGGGGTTACAACGTGTTCCACCACACTGTGCTCTAATAACTCTTTTTTAAAAAATCCCCCAAAGACAAATGTCTGTGCAGATGAGACACATCCCAGGAAGATAAGGAGACAGGAAATGAGAGAGGAGTGGTAAGGATCTGGGAGGAGAGTGGCAGGCCCCGTCCATCTGCTAAGCATTTTGAGAGGGAGAGAGATAGGCAGGCGGATGATGCAATGGAGAGATTATTCTTCCAGTAAAGCTGAGGTTGGTGGACTGACACATAAGTGGGGTTTATAATCTATAAAACATTAACATGCACACGTGTGTGTGCACACACACACACACAAGCACTGGCCAGGTCTGCTTACAAAAACTATGGTAAGTGCCTGCCCCACCAGGTATGCATCTAGATCCTGGGGCAGGGCCAATAGGTCTGGGTTCTAAGCTAGGTCATAACCCGCCCCCCCAGCTGTGTGATCCTGAACATGAGTTCTCCCTCTCTGAGCCTTAGCTCCCTTTCTGGATAGTTGGGTAACATTACCCATGATAACAATATGGACTGTGACATGGGCATGTCAGATGCTCAGCCGTGGAGTGGCTGAGAAGCTCCCAATGTGGGGATCCTTACCCAAGCATCCTTAACCCCGAAGACAGCCCCAGGACACCTTGACCGGATACCAGGTATAACTGGTGAATGGCATGAAGTAGACGAGCTAGCTCCTCAAGTGGAAGAAAGTGGGGCCTGGGCCAGCTTCTGATTCCAATTTCTCTCTTTCTCCCACAGACGATGGACCTTACTCAAAAGGGGGGAAGGACGCAGCGGGGGCTGACGGGGCCCTGGTGTGCCGCCGCCAGAGCATTCCAGGTACGGTGGATCCCACTCTGCCCTGAGAATTCCATCGACTCACGAAGTGTAGGCACTGCCACTAACTGGCTCTGTGCCCTCAGTGTGGTCACTCACCCTCTCTGATCCTCCCTGGTGGGGGGTGACGTCATCCGGAGGAAAGTGGCTGAGTGCCCACCTCCCGGACCTAGCCTACCCAGTCTCAGTCCCAGAGTGGGCACTGCCTGGTCATCCTCCCGGTCTGTCTACAGAGGAGTTCCGGGGCATCACCATGGTGGAGCTGATCAAGCGTGAGGGCAGCACTCTGGGCCTGACTATCTCTGGAGGGACTGACAAGGACGGGAAGCCCAGAGTCTCCAATCTGAGACCTGGGGGCCTGGCGGCCAGGTGAGAGGTGTGGGGCAGGACACAGGGCATGGGGACCATGGGGACACAGATCCGTGAAGAAGCTTGATGTCCACCACAAGGAAGCCTGTAAAAGGCTGATTCAAGGCCCAGCCTCTTTCCTTCTCTTCCCTTGTGGCCGCAGTACCCCAGGCAGGCAAGGCCATGTACCCTTCCATGCCATTCCCTCTGACCCCCCAAAGCACGCTTCTGGCAGACTCCCATTCATCCCTCCGTGTGCAACACAGAAGTCACTACTTCCAGGAAGCCCTCCAGGCTTCCAACTAAGGTAGTGCCCTGTACACACTGTCCTGGATGTTTCCTTAGACAACAAATGTTGGGAGTTGGCCCAAGTGTCCCAATGAACCAATCAGAAGGGCTTCAAAGGACCATGGGAAGAAATTGAGAGAAGAGCAGTGGATGGGACACTATGGCTGTTCCTTGGGCTTATGCAGAATGGTCACAGATGTCAGCGTGGTGCTGTACCAGGCCAACACAGTGGGGCAGTCTGGGAAGTTCTGGGTGTCACACCTGGCCTTGGTTAATAGGTGCTATCCCACCCCCTTGCTGCGTGGCCTTGGACAAAGGAAGGACCACTCTGAGTCTCAGCTCTCTGAGGATCCCGGGGGAGGGTGGTGTGAATGTTGGTACCCAGAGGCTAGCATTGGTCCCAACGTGGACTCTGGCTTTCTTGCTTTAGGAGTGATCTACTGAATGTGGGTGACTACATCCGCTCAGTGAACGGGATCCATCTGACCCGGCTCCGTCATGACGAGATCATCACACTGCTGAAGAATGTGGGCGAGCGCGTGGTGCTGGAGGTGGAGTATGAGCTGCCCCCGCCCGGTGGGTGCCCTTGGACGGGGAACTCTGTCCACTGCCTCAGGCATGGGGGGACACAGCTGCCTCCCTGCCCAGGCCTAGGGGGGGGTTGGGGATCACCTAGACAGGGTGGGTGATGTCTGGAGACTGGCCACACATGCTAGGGCATGCATACAGTATGTTGTCACCAGGTGGTGGTGGGACCCTGCTTATAACTTGTCATCTTGCAGAGTTGGATAGAAAGGAAGGTCTGGGGATATGGACTGCACAACCTGCTCCCTGCCCCATTGCCCCCGACCCCACTGCCCCGCACTGAGCACAGTGGCCTAGGACTTCTCCCAGCTCTGAATTTTCAAAGTTGATCTGAAGTGTTCACTCGAGCGACTGGAAGCAAGCCTGGCCTAGCCCCCAGTCTCACTACATCCTGTGCTCTGCTGTGGCCTTCATGAGCATGGTCAGGTCCTCTCCACTGTCTGTGGTGGACTAGGTGTGGGTAGAGATGAGGACCTCTCAGCGCCCCCCACTTCCTCCGCCTGTAAAGTAGAGAGAGGTCAGCTGTCGCTGTGACTCTAGGATTGGTCACTTGGTCCTCCTGGAGCAAGCCTTGGGCACATCTACCAGCACAGAGATGTGGCCGAGAGACTCAAAGGAGGCCTCAATTTCTCCATAGCTCCTGAAAACAACCCGAGGATCATTTCTAAGACGGTGGATGTCTCCCTCTACAAGGAAGGCAATAGCTTTGGCTTTGTCCTCAGAGGTTAGTGTGACAGTCATCCTTGGAGCTGAGATGACGAGAACAAGGTCATTGAGAATCCATGCGTGTTCTGTGTCACATTAGCGAGTGAGACATACATTTTTCTTAAGACTTTATCCATTCATTTAACTTCAAGTCTGTGCGTGTGTGCAACATGACATGTGTCTAAGAGTCAGAGGACGACTTGTAGGAGACAGTTCTCTCATTTCACGGTATGTATGGATCCTGTGTATCAAACTCAGGTCATGAGGCTTGGCAGCAAGGACCTGCCCTTGCTTAGGACCTTAAAGGACCCTGGACCACTGAGTCAAACATTAAATGGACAATTGTGAGAAGCAGTGAAGTGCGCGTGGCTGATGAGGGGCCAACAACAGAAATAATGGGGAAAGCTGTGACCCATTCATAACCACGTTTGGAGTTACTGAGTAACCAGGGCAAAAGGGAAGAGAGGATGAGCTCACAGGAGACGCACGCTATTGGAGAGGATTTGGATTGTGTTTCCTATCCTTCATCCCACCTGTGGGGAGGCAGGCTGCCTGGGCTGGTATCGAGGACTTTACTGACCAGAGGAACCGTGGGTAAGCGATTCCTGCCTCCTGTTGAATTCTGTCCAGGAGGTGCCCATGAGGACCTGCACAAATCCCGCCCGTTGGTCCTGACTTACGTGCGACCTGGTGGCCCAGCAGACAGGTGAGCCTGCAGAAGCATCTGCATCCCCTGGCCACTTGACTTGTGGACATATGGACACTGTGTGGTCATCTGAGGCTCTGCATCTTCACATCACTTCCCAGATGGGAGATGGAGGCCAGGAGGGGACAACCTGCCCAGAGTCACTCAGGGATTTAGTGGAGGTGACTAGGAGAGACCCCAGCTTACTTCTTTCCAGGATCCTCCTGACTCAGCCTATGGCCATCGCTGGGACTGTCTGTGAAGACCTCTTATGACCCAGTACTGCCTGGCTCAGCCCATCAGGGCCAGGAGGACAGGGTGTGGGATCAGAATATGTCCAGGCCCTGCCTCTGTCCCCTGACCCCTCACCCTTGATCTCTGAGCAGGAGACTCCTGACCATTTTAAGAGACGCCTGGACCGGGCTTGTTGTAGATCTAAATTCATCCTTGGTCTGAGGCCCTGCGTGAGCCGCTATTCATAGAACCTCCTGGAATAGCTCTGGCACCTGTCAGGGGTAACATTCCATGGCAGGGACTGGGCCCAAACTGGAGCCCTGCTGAGTTCTTTCCCAAGCTCATCTGTCACTAGGCCAGAGTCACTACTGGAAAATCGGAGTGGGGACAATGGGAGGAGACTCCGCAGTGGGCACCATGGTACCCATAGATAGACCACCCCTTCTCTGATGCTGTGTGTCCCCAGCCAGGTGGATACCCTCTCTGGGCTATGATGCTCTCTTCTGCCTCTGGTGCAGGAGGTGAGTGAGTAGCCTTGAAGAACACCCCCAGCTCAGCCATACTGGAGGGCAAAGGGTATCAGAGGGGGGCCTGTACATTTTACTTGCCCTTTCTGTCTCTTCAGCCCCGACTCCCTCAGGCCTCCCTCCACACACTGTCCCATCCCTGTGCCCTTCAGCTGACCGGGCTTTCACCTCCCCCACAGGGAGGGCTCCTTGAAGGTGGGCGACAGACTGCTCAGCATAGATGGGATCCCACTGCATGGGGCCAGCCACGCTACCGCAATAGCCACCCTGCAGCAGTGCAGCCACGAGGCCCTCTTCCAGGTGGAGTACGATGTGGCCACCCCAGGTGCGTTGGAGCCTGAGGGTAAGGGCCGGGGCAGGGGGAGGTCCCAGAGGTTCAGTACTACAAAGGCTGTGTGAGCTTAGGCCAGTACCTTAGCCTCTCTGAGCCTCTTGACTGGGTCACGCACCTCCTGATTTCACTGGGGATCTTGCAGGAACAATACAGGTGAAGTCTCTGGTCTTGTAGGGAGGGAATGTCAATTAGCATACTAGGTAAGTTAATGTGTGTCTGATGACAGAGAAAAGAGCCAAGAGAGAGGGGAAGCAACAGTGCACACGCACGCGCACGCGCGCGCGCGCACACACACACACACACACACGCACACATCCCCCCAACACACACAAGCATCCTGGGGCACAGGTTCTAACTAGGGCATGAAGTGAAGGAGTGAACCTTTGGGGAAGCTCTAGGCAGGACGAAGTGTAAGTGCAAAGGCCCTGGGGCAGGAGTGTTTGCCCTGAGAGTGAGGAGCCAGCCTGGCTGCAGCAGATGGCTGAGTGGGAAGAAGCCAGGACAGAGGGGTGGAGGTAGAAGCCACTGTAGGGGCTACAGGAAGTGACTAGCTGTCTCAGGGAGAGCTGATGTGAGACCAAGATGCTTGGGGTGCAGATGGGGCATGTTTCTGAAATACGATGGTGGCCTGGCCTGCTTTGCTGGTGGCTGTGTGTACCTCTCCCCCTCCATACCACCCCCTTCCTAGGCAGTAAGGGTTAAAGGGCAGTAAAGCAGGGCTCATCCAGGTGGGACAGTGAGCTCCCCATCATTCCAGACACCGTGGCCAATGCTTCAGGCCCATTGGTGGTAGAAATAGCCAAGACCCCAGGATCTGCCCTGGGGATCTCTCTCACCACTGGCTCCCACCGGAACAAGCCGGCTATCACCATCGACCGCATCAAGCCAGCCAGCGTGGTGGACAGGTGAGGCGAGGCAGGGGTGTGCAGGGCAGGGGCAACCTGTGGCTCTGTCGGCTGGACCAGCCCCTCTGTGTCCCTGTCCCGCAGGAGTGGCGCCCTGCATGCTGGAGACCACATCCTAGCCATTGACGGCACCAGCACAGAACACTGCTCACTGGTGGAGGCCACCAAGCTCCTGGCCAGTGTGACTGAGAAAGTACGGCTGGAGATCTTGCCCGCACCCCAGAGTCGTCGGCCCCTGAAGCCCCCAGAGGCAGGTAGGCACCTCTGCAGGTCTGGGAACCCAAACCTGGGATCGGATGAGGAGAGTAATTGAGCCACCAGAGTTCCAGGATGGAAGCCTTGAGCAGACAGGAGAACCGTGTGAAGCTAGCAAGCTAACTGCCTGCCACACACTTGGGAGGGAAACTGAGGCTGCAGAGGCTGCGGGAAGGACTATGTGGGGGCCCATGCTGGACTTCGTTAACTTAGTGTCTGCGAAAGGGCCTGGCCCTGCTGGAAGCCCTAGGGATTCTTTCTGAGGAGGCAGACACTCTCCACGTCTCATTTTATTTAACCGAGAGTGGAGCTCGGAGCAGGGAATGAGGGCAGCCAATCTCCGGCGCCCCACGGGGTTCCATGCTGCTGCAGAAGTTTAAGGGGCCTCGTGAGCACCGCCCGCCTGCTACGCCGCTGTGTCTTTCCAGAAGGGGCTTCTGTGGGTAGACTGGGCCGGGACCCTCTGGGCCCATGGCCTGGCTTTCCTGCCTGTCCTTGTAACTGCTGCCTGGGCATCGTGCTTGGCACACAGTGGGTGGCAGTGCACGTGAGCAGGGTGTTCTGTGCCTCGCTCGCTCGGGCAGTGCAAAGATCTTGGATCTCACCACTGGTGTGTGGGGACCAGTCTTCTGAATGGCTCCAGACATCCGAGACACTTTCCTCTTCCCACTGCCGCAGTGAGAGTACAGAGGAGCGAGCAGCTGCACCGCTGGGACCCCTGTGTCCCCTCCTGCCACAGCCCAAGGCCAAGCCACTGCAGGGCCCCCACCTGGGCACCTGGAAGCCAGGACCAGAGCCGATGTAATGTACCCGCTGCTGCAGCAATGCCGTGGTCCTGGTACCCCTTCTTGGTGGGCAGTGTCTGATGTACAGGGAGGAAGCTGACCTGGGAGCCCGGGGCTGCCCCTTGCCACTCAGCCTATCCCTAGAGGCCTGTGGAAATCCTAGTCAGGGAGGCCCAGAGCAGGAGAGACCTGTCCAAGGTCACACAGTAAGGGACTTCGGTGAAGGGGAGTGGGCATGCCTGTCTCTGTCCATGTGGCTGTGTGGTTCTCCAACCCCACCCCTGTGCCAGGTGACTAGGGCCCTGCTGGGGCTCACAGGGCTGTGCTCTGATCTCCCCAGCCTTGTCCTCAACTCCCTTCTCCTCACCAACCGTGAACCCCGCCTTTCCCTGTGCCAACGCCAGCACCCTGCCCCGAGGACCCATGAGCCCCAGGACAACAGCGGGGCGGAGGAGGCAGCGAAGGAAAGAACACAGGAGCTCTTGTAAGCTGGAGGCCATCCCTGCGGGGCACCAGTGGTGGCTGAGGATGGGGCTGGGGGTGAAACTCGGGTCGTGTGCCAAGTCCGGTGAGGGATGGAATTCAACAAGCAAGGCTCACTCTGGCCACCTGGCTGTGGTATGGCCACACATTGTAGAGTGCCATCTGTGACAGGAGCCTCTGAAGCCACTGTGTTCAGTGTCTGATGGCTGTCACCAAGGGCCACATAAGATCATTCCTGTGATGTGTCCAGGGAAACCCACAAGGACAGAAATAGGTTGAAGATAGACTGCCTGGGGCAAGATGCAGGTTCTGGGGCAATGGGTGAGGAGACAGTGTGATTCCTTTCTTTTTCTGGCTTTGAGACAAAGTCTCACCATGTGGCCCAGTCTGGCCTAGAATTCACAGTCTTCCTGCCTCAACCTCCCCAGGTGCTGGGATTTCAGCCATGCACCACCAGACATGGCTAGGAGTTCCTTTGGGAGGGAATGGCAATGCTTTAAGCCATCAAATTATACACTGGATGGGTGACAGCTATTGTGTGGGGACTGCTTATCAATAAAGCTGTTACCAGGAGCTGGAGAGATGTCTCAGTGGTTAAGAACATTCACTGCTCTTGCAAAGATTCCAAACTCAGTTCCCAGCACCCATGACAGGCAGCTCACAATCACCTGTCACTCTACTTCCAGGGGGAGCTGACACCCTCTTCTGGCCTCTACAGACACCTGCGCTCACATACACACACACCCCCACACAGACATGTACACATGCACATAATCAAAAGCAATAAAATAAATCTTAAAAAAAACTATTACAAAGGAAAGAGGCATGTAGAATATAGAGCACAGCACCGCCCCAATCCAGTTTTACTCACCTAGTTTCCGTTACCCACAGTCAACCACAATCTGAAAATATTAAATAGACAAGTCAGGAAATGGACCGTATGTTTTAAATCATACACTGTTCTGAGCAGTGTGGGAAAAGCTTACATCTGCACCATTTGGTCCATTCTGGGATGTGAACAGCGTGTTTGCCCAGCACATCTATCACGTATACGCCACTCAACTGTCAGTCACTCTGTATGTCTCTGTTGGTCAGATTGGCTGGTGTCCCTGCTCAGGTGACACTTATTTTACTGAATAATGCCCAAAGAGCAATAGTCATGGGGCTAGGGCTGTAACTCAGACAGTCAGCTGCTTTCCTAGCATGTATGAAGTCCTAAGTTTTACCCTCAGGACTTAATAAACGGGCAAAGTGATGCATGCCTGTAATCCTAGCATCTAGGATGGGGAGGTAGGAAGGTCAGAAGTTCAAGGTCATGCTCAGCTACACAGAAAGATCCTAGCCAGTCTGAGCTACGTGAGACCCTATTTCAAAACTAAACAAAAGGTGCTACAGTAGTGATTCTGGTAATTTTTTGAGAATATACTGGTATAATAATTATATTTTATAATTAGCTATAGTTAATCTCTCTCTTCCTGAGGCTTGTTTGTAGGTAAAACCTCATCATGGGGCCAGGGGGTGAGGGAGGGTGTCTAGGGTACCTGTAAGCTTCGATACTATTCGTGGCTTCAGGCATTTCCTGGGATCTGGGAATACATGTCCTATGGATAAGGGGGGTTTTGTAATATAATAAATAGTACAGGCATCTAGAACCTCTGTCTTACAAAATCACAGTCCCTAATGCCATCTCTCTTAGCCATTGCTCATGCAGGGTAGATGCCATAATGCCCCTGTACAGACAAAGAAACCCAGGCCCATTCCAGGTGGCCCCAGGACTCCTGCTTACCTGCCACTCTGGCTCCTGGACCTCTTGAGGACTCTCAGTGGGCAGCTCTGGAAGGCCTCACCAGTGTTCATCTGAGCATCAAACCCTCCCGTCCCACAGTGTCACTGGCCTCCAGCACGGTAGGGCCGGGCGGGCAGATTGTTCATACGGAGACCACGGAAGTTGTGCTCTGTGGAGACCCCCTCAGCGGCTTTGGCCTCCAGCTCCAAGGAGGCATCTTTGCCACCGAGACCCTGTCCTCTCCACCGTTGGTGCGCTTTATTGAACCTGACAGTCCTGCTGAGAGGTGAGCCTACTACCTCTGGGGGCCTGCAATTTGGGGAGCTCTAGTCTAGTGGGGAAATCGAGTCACAACTATGGGTCCTAGCTTCACAAATACACCTTTCTTAATCACCATATTGGCCCCATCCCCAGCCACATTTTACAGTTGAGGAAGGGGAGGCTCAGAGGAGTTGGTGTCCTTGCCTAGAGTCACACAGTATGGAAGCCCTGTCTGCCTGTCTGCCTCTGGGACTCTGTGTATCTTCTAAGGACAATGGTACCATCCCCAGTGGGCAGACAGAGAGACTGAGGCCCAGCAAGCTCAAACCCTTAGCTAGGGGCAAGGCTGAGTCACAGACAGCAGGAGCTGAGAGTGCCCCCCCCCCCCTTGCACCACACCCGTGGTTCTAGTCACTGGCTTCTTCTTTCCACTGGGCTCTGGGGGTTAGGTGTGGTCTGCTGCAGGTGGGGGACCGTGTCCTAGCCATCAATGGCATTGCCACTGAGGACGGAACAATGGAAGAAGCCAACCAGCTGTTGCGGGATGCTGCACTGGCCCGCAAAGTCGTTTTGGAGATTGAGTTTGATGTAGCAGGTGAGTAGGCCACCCAGCTACACACATGCTCTGGGACCCTGTCCCTCCCCACTTTGTGTTCCCTGAGATCATGCACAGTGCATGTCTAAACCCTGCATAGGGAGGAGGAAGTGCCACACAGGAGTCGGGAGTCGGGAGGACATAGAGTGGATTGCATGCAGCAGGGACAGAGAGCAGGGCTCAAAGACTCCAGGCAGCCCAAGTCAGGGCTTTGGTCCTGGGAGTTCTACACTATGTGGACAGGACACCTCCTCCCTCTGCCCTCTGCTTCCCCATCTGTCAAACAGCGAAAGACTATTGGGGTGTGGTATGAACTAGTGACAAGTGGTGGAAATACCTACATCCAAGTAGGCCAAGTTTTGTGACCGGCCTCACACTGGCCAGCAGGCCCCATCTCTGGCCTCTGCCCTGTCCCTATTCTGAAGACAGCACTCAGCTGTTTGGAACCAAGCTGTCAGCCCTCTAAGGCCTCAGCTTCCTCCTCCATCAGGTGGAAGCAGCAGGGTGGGGTTGGAATGGTCACTCGATGAGTTTACACCCCCCCTACACACCCATGAGAAGCCAGAGTGGGTGCAAGACGCAGATCTCTGAGCTCTTCTGGAGTCTCAAGTCACCCATGGCTGTTGGTTCGCAGAGTCTGTCATCCCAAGCAGTGGGACCTTCCATGTGAAGTTACCCAAGAGGCGTGGTGTGGAGCTGGGCATTACCATCAGCTGTGAGTCCCCTCATCACCTTATGGTTTATCTCACCACATCTCCACCATGGGCTGCAGCCCCATTTTATAGAAGGAAAACTGAGTCACACAGAGGCGAGCTGATGTGCTCACAGCCACTCATCCAGGAAGTAATGGGACCAGGAGCCAACCGTATCCTCTCCCGACCCCACCTTAAACAGGGGCCCTTCCAGATTAAATTCACAGGTGTCTCCCCTGCCCCACAGCAGCCAGCAGAAAGCGAGGGGAACCCCTGATCATCTCTGACATCAAGAAGGGCAGCGTGGCGCACAGGTGGGGCGCCACACGGGCAAGGGTGTAGCCATGGGGGTGGGGCGGTGCCCATCTGCACCAGGCTCCTCCCATCCCCACCCCACTCATGCAGGACTGGCACCCTCGAGCCAGGCGACAAGCTGCTGGCCATTGACAATATCCGCCTGGACCACTGTCCTATGGAGGACGCTGTGCAGATCCTACGCCAGTGTGAGGACCTTGTCAAGCTGAAGATCCGGAAGGATGAGGATAACTCAGGTATGTGCCTCGGAGACCATGTCTGATGGGCAGCTGCTGGCGGGGAGGGGGGGGGGTGGGGGGGGGGGGCTGGGAGGACTTTCTGCAGGGATTCCTGCTACCCACAGTCCCCTGCTCCAGGGCCCTTGGGAGCCGCTGGAGGCTCCCCAGAGTGTGAGATGTTGACAGGCTGATATCTGAGTGGCTTGCGGGTTGCAGTGTTGGCCCCGGCATAACAGAGGCAGGCCTGAACTGCTGGGGCCGAGTGGGGGGTGGAGGGTGGGTGATGTGGGGAGGTGGGGAGGGTGGGTGTGTAAGAAAAGAGGAAAGAGGCAGGAGAGGCAGAAGGGGGTGGCGAGGAGTGTGGTAAATGGAGTATGAACCCCATAGTCAGAGAGGCAGTCTGGGGCCCTCACCCTGGAGAAGAAGCCACTGGTGGCCAGTTTTGTTTTCGATCCTCCCCTCCTCCCTCCCCCCTCCCCCCTCGTCTCCTGTCCTTCTTCCTTTACTGCCGTTTTAAAAAATGATTTTCTCTTTTTGTTTATCTTGTGTTTATGTGTATGGGTGTTTTGTCTGCATGTATGGCGGTGTACCACGTGCATGCCTGTTGCCCAGGGAGACTAGAAGAGGGAGTCAGAGCCCCTGGAACTGGAGTGACAGGTGGTTGTGAGCAGACATGTGGGTATTGGGAATTGAACCCCGGTCCTCTGGAAGAACAGCCAGTGCTCTTAACCCCTGAGCCATCTCTCCAGCCCCTCCTTTCATTTCTTCTTTCTCTTTTCTCTTTGTCTTCACCCTCCTCCCTTCCCCCCTCCCTCCTCCCCTCCCTTCCCTCTCACTTCTCTTTGCTGTAAATCTTGAGTTGCTGAGGGTGGCATGTGAATCTGTGTTTTCAAATCTTGGTTTCATGTTCCTGTAGGGTTTTTTTTTTTTCTTCTTCTTCCCTTCATGGCCCCTGGGCAGCAGGCTGGGAGCCTGAGGTGGCCTCCAGGTCCCCAGGTTGTACCCCTGAAAGCCTGAGCAGGTGTGTTAGGGCTTGATGAAGTCATAGGTGGTTGGAGCATGCTGAGCCTGGGGAGGGGTGGGTCCCAGCCCTGCCCCCTCCTGGGCCTCACCCTCAGGAGCCTGTCCACTTGTAGATGAGCAGGAGAGTACTGGGGCCGTCAGCTACACGGTGGAGCTGAAGCGCTATGGCGGACCCCTGGGCATCACCATCTCTGGCACTGAGGAACCTTTCGACCCCATCATCATTTCTGGCCTCACAAAGCGTGGCCTGGCTGAAAGGTAAACTCTGTGGTGACACAGGGAAGGCCTGGAGACCCCCAGGGAGCAGAAGGTGGGCTGTGGGGCCAGCCAATCTAGGTTTTTACTTCTGTTTCAGCACCAGACGACTCAAGGATATTCACTTCCTCTCTGAGCACCCATTCCCCATCCTTGGCAGGAATTTTGGTCCAGCCCAGCAGCCAGGGCAGAGAAAATGAGGACAGAGGGACCAGGGGACCACAGCTAAAGGCAGGGCTGGGCTCACTTTCAGCTGTCCCCCCAGAGTATGTCCCCTGACAGTCAGTACTCTGAGGCCTCTGTGTGTGTGAATATCAGGGGTCATGCCCCCTTGCTAGAGCCCCACGTGAGGCTTATCCCGAGGCCCTGAGGCTTCTGGGCTGCCTGCTACTCCAAGTGTCTCTGGGGCTGTGCCAGGGAAGGAGCCTTGAGAGGAAGATGTCCTGACTGCCCCTCAGTGGGGCGGGCAGATGTGAAGTGGGCCCCAGGTGAGTCCCAGCTTTCTACCTCAGCTTTGCGAGGGGTGAGTCGGCTGCACCAGGAAGTGTGAGTTCCCCTGCACAGCAGGGGAAGGCGCTGGGCTGAAGGGTGAACTTCACAGGGCCTGAACATCCAGCACAGCTGCCTAGCCAGGATCTAGACTCAGGCTGGGTCGCTCCTGGAGCGCCCTCTACTGGACTCTAGAGAGACTGCAGGGTCCCAGGGGACCACGCTGACTCCAGAGGTCTGGGATGGTGGGTAGTTCACAGCCTTCTATGCAGGGCAGCGTAGCCCAGGGCGGCTGCAGTACAATCAGACTTGCACTCCAAACTGTCTTTCTAGTAGCCACATTCAAAAAGCTAAGTGAAAAGAAATTAATCTTAAATAAATGTGCATTTCAACATGTCAACGACACACATTTTTTTAAAGTTAGTGTGCAAAGTAAAGTAACGGGTTTTGTCATGACATTTTCAAATATATATGCCATCATTACACTTTGTTCTTCCTCCATCCCTCCCCCACTGCCAAACCCCTATCCCTCTGCCCCTCCTCTTCCTGACCCCCTTCCTTTCCTTACATAGCACCCCTCCTGTTCAGGTCCCAAGAATCCACCCATTACTCTTTTTCTCTGTATCCCCGATCCTTTAAAATCTGGTCCTGTCATGGTCCTCTTACAATCTTTACAACCCCTCCCTATATATAATTTTAAATCTAGCTTCCACATAGGAGAGAAGATACACATGACTTGTCTCTCTGAGTCTCCAGCTTATTTTGCTCAACTTAATCATTTCCATCTATTTTCCTACAAATTTCCTTTTTCCTTTTAAAGAATTGGTACCTTGAACTTGCCGGGTGGTGGTGGCGGCGGCGCACGCTTTAATCCCAGCACATGGGAGGCAGAGGCAGGTGGATCTCTGTGAGTTCGAGGCCAGTTGGGTCTACAGAGCTACACAGAGAAACCCTGTCTCGAAAACAACAACAACAACAAAAACAAAAACAAAACAAGAATTGTTAACTTGAATTTACAGAGATCTGCCTGCCTCGCCTCCAGCGTGCTGGGAAGATCTCTGTAAATTCAAGTTAACAATTCTTGTTTTGTTTTTGTTTTTGTTGTTGTTGTTGTTTTCGAGACAGGGTTTCTCTGTGTAGCTTTGGAGACCAGGCTGGCCTCGAACTCACAGAGATCCACCTGCCTCTGCCTCCCGAGTGCTGGGATTAAAGGCGTGCGCCACCACCGCCCGGCCCCTATTTTCAGTTTTTTGAGAAGCCCCAACATTGACTTCCTTAGAGAGCTCCAGCCTAGCCTATGCTACATAGCAAGACCTGTCTCAGAACAAAAGAGGAGGAAGAGGGTGACTTTGAACCAACAGAGCTATAAAACCTGGAATCTGGGGGAGAATTGTTCAGCCGAAGTTCTGAGGATGACTTGGACCCCTCACCTCTCTCTTCCTCTCTCCTCCCTCCCTCATTCTCCCTCTTCTCACCTCTCTGAGACAGGGCCCCAGGATGCCCCTCTGTCTCTGGAATACTGAGAATACCAGAATGTGTTCTTATGCCTATCCCTCCTACCCAGCTGGGGCCAGTCAGGCCTGTGCCTTGGGGCCTCTGTGAGGTATTTGAAGGCAGGAACAACACACGCTGAGGCTCTGAGCATCTGGGCCTCACGTGTGCTCTGTGTCCGCTCCTCAGGACTGGTGCCATCCATGTGGGGGACCGTATCCTGGCCATCAACAGCGTGAGCCTCAAGGGCCGGCCCCTGAGCGAGGCCATCCACCTTCTGCAGGTGGCAGGGGAGACTGTCACACTGAAGGTCAAGAAGCAGCTGGACCGTGAGCCTTTCCACTTCCTGGGGACTTCCTGGCCTACAGAGGAAGGGCGGTCCTGGGTCAGGCTGTGTGCCACCAATCTGGAAAGGGTGTGGGGTCCCTGGGCCAGCTGATGAGGAGGCTTAGAGAGGGCAGCCCTGTGCCATGGTGGCACAGTGCAGTATGGGGTACATTCTGGGTCTAAACCATGCTCCTCATTGCTTCGTATCTCTTCAGGTTCCTACATGTTCCTATGTCCTATGTTCTATGTGTGCCACAGTCTACCTGAGTCTTGGGGTTTCTTTTATATCTGGCCTCCATTGTTGTTCACTATATGACCTTTGGTCTATTGTTCAGCCTCACATGCCTCGGTTTTCCCATCTGCGTGATGGGTTCACTTACTAATATGCCCCACCTACATGGCAGAAGCCAGATTGTCAAGTGCCTGGGAGTTCTCAGAGTAGGGAAACCGAGGCTCACAAAACATCTGTGTCTCTGAGGTCATAGGTGATACTCCTTCTCTCCCCAGGTCCCCTCCTCCCCCGCCAGTCGGGCAGCCTCAGTGAGGCCAGTGATGTGGATGAGGACCCTCCCGAGGCCCTCAAGGGAGGCTTGCTGACGGCCCGCTTCTCACCTGCTGTCCCCAGTGTGGACAGCGCTGTGGAGTCCTGGGGCAGCTCTGCTACAGAGGGTGGCTTTGGGGGCCCAGGTAATGAGCCCGGGACCTTGGACAGGACTTTGTGAAGGTGATCCTGCTGCCGACTCTTCTTGGCACCTTCTCTCTCGGCTGGCCTTTTCCTTCAGAGGAAACTCCCAAGGGTCACCGGAGGAACTCCACCTTTCACCTGCCCCCCCCCCCCCCCCCCCCCCCCCCCCCCAGGGATCTGCAGTCCCGGATTTCCTTGCCGTGTGCTGGGGACAGAGCAGCTCTTATTCTGCTGTCTCTCTCCTTATCTCCATGCCTAGCACACAACAGGTGTCAGTTCATGCTTCCAGTTGAAGACAGAAGGCAGACAATGCCCTCCTTGCCCATGTGGCTGAGGCCCACCGGGGCTGCCCTCTGGCCTGTGGTTGAGGCTCAGGGAATTAGCAGAGAAGCATCTCCGGGTTCTTGGTGAATCCCCACTCCGTTTCAGTTAGGGCCTATGGCTCTCCCTGAGTGTCCCCATCCCAAGCTCCAGGGAACTCCCCAGGGCTCCCAGCTCATCCTCAGGGCTCCTGCAGGTAGGTGTGGGAGTGTGATCCAATCAGAAAATCCCTTTCAAGGAGGCCCTTGAACAGGCCACGCCCGTGGAGCTGACCATGGTGCTGGAACTTCAATGTTAACTGCTGGATGTCTGGATGTTCCAGGGGCTTGCTAGGGTGACAAGGACTCCCGGGTCTCTCAGTGGTCACTTGGGCCCGATAAGGACACAGATCTGCCCACTGGTATCCTATTTCTGGGAATGAGGGAGGACAAGGCCAGGCTAGAGAGAAGGCCCACATCCCTCTCTCCACCCGCCAGGCTCCTACACTCCACAGGTGGCAGTCCGAAGTGTGACTCCCCAGGAGTGGCGAACCACCAGACTGAAGAGCAGCCCCCCACCCCTTGAGCCCCGGAGGTCAAGCTACACACCTGGCCCCGCTGATGAGAGTTTCCCAGAGGAGGAGGAGGGGGACTGGGAGCCACCGATGAGGTCTGTGGTGGGAACACTAAGGTGTGGGGCGGGTAGTCAGAGGGGGGGCTAGAACAGAAGAGCATTCCTGGCCTGAGGACTAAACCTGGGCTGGAAAGGGCATTCTGTGGAAAGATAGCAGCAGACATGTCCTAGTGCCCGGCTTGTTCCTTCTGAGTCTGTGAATAGCTGCGTTCAGAATTACAACATCAGACTCAGAGTTTGAACCCAGACTCCTCCTCAAATCAGGCTGCACGAGGCGTGACTCTCAGTTCACAGCCACAAGCCTAGGCTGTGCATGTTTGCATGTGTAGGACTGGGCTCGTACAGCAGCCAGCTCGCACAGAGTGAGTCTCCACAAGAAACACCCATGCCTCCTCTGCCTGGGCTCACCTCTCTATCCATGCTGCACTGTCCTCCTTAAAAGCAAAGCCAGGCCTTTGAGAAATGAGGACTTTGTAAATCACACTGTGGCAAATGGCAAAGGGCTCTGGGAGCTGTCAGGGGTCCTGCAAGCTAGGTGTTAGCTGCAGATGGGCCACACAATGTGGGCTGGCCAGGATGGGTGCTGCCCACCCACCACACCCCCCACACAAATATCCCATCTTCTCCATCCATCCATGTCCTGGCTGGTTCTAGCTCTGTTCTGTCACTGTCCCGTGGTGCCATGTGTCTGGGCGGGATTGGACTGTCTTCTGGGGCTATCCCATGGATCTCTCTGTCTGTCTCTGTCTTCTGTCTGTCCGTCTGTCTTTCTTCCCAGGCGTCCTGTGTCACCGCTCTCCACCCCGTCTCATCTGCCCCTGTTCTAATTGGCCACCAACAGTCTTGGTCGCCCCTAACTGCGTCTCCCCCCACATTCTGTGTCACCAACCACTGCCCTGGGGCCCCAGCACTGCCACCGAGGACACCCGCCTGCCTGCCTGCCCGCCCTATGGCCCCTGGAGCCCAGCACTGGGCCCTAGGCAACGAAGACTCCTCAGGCCCAGCCCGCCCACCCTCCCGCCCACCAGGAGTTGACGCTGTGGTTCCTGTTGCAGCCCAGCCCCTGGCCCTGCCCAAGAGGAGGGCTTCTGGAGAGTGTTTGGAGAGGCCCTTGAAGACCTGGAGTCCTGTGGTCAGTCGGAACTGCTAAGGGAGCTGGAGGTACTGTCACCTGGCCAGAGGGCCTGTGGGGCACCATGTCTGGACACCCTGGAGGGTTGGGGAAAGGCTACACATCAATGGAGTCAGGCTCCTGTGTCACCTGGGGATGTGTAATACCTATATGTCTTGTTGCTGTGACCAAAGCCACTCTAAAAAGGAAGGGTTGGGCTGGAGATGGTTAAAGCACTTGTTCAGATCCCCCCAAACCCATGTAAATGTAGAGTGGGCATGGCAGCCTGCCTGTAAATCCTAGCCTCTGGAAGAAGTCAGGAGATCCCCACACCAAGCTAGTTAGCAAGCTTGGCTATTATTGATGAGCTCTAGATTTGATGGAGAGATCCTGCTGCAAAGAATAAGATGAAAAAGCAATGGGGGTGGAGGGGTGATTCTGGACATCAACCTTGGCCCTCCACATGCACTCAGACACACATGCCTGTGTACCCCATACATGTGCACATATACCCATGCAAATACACATACACACATATACACACATGAGAAATGGAAAGGGGAGGAAAGGATTTGTTTTAGCCCACACTTCCAAGACACAGTCCCTCGTGACAGTCCCTGAAGCCATAGCAGCAGGGTCTTGGGAGTGCTGGTCGCTGCATTTGCAGTGAGGATGCAGAGGCTTGGGTGTTATGCTTGGCTCTATTTTCCTTTTATTCAGTCCAGAGCTCCAGCCCATGGGTCGGTACCACCCACATTCAGAGTGGATCTTTCCACCTCAGTGAACCCAATTGAATGGACATGTCCCCAGGTTTATCTCCTCACTGGTTCTGAATCCTGACAGGTTAACAATCGATTTTAACTATTACAGTGTGTGTGCTCTCACCTGGGCACCCGGGGTGTGAAGGGGTCTTTACACACAGAGAGGTGTGAGGCACATGCACACACCTGCATATCTTTAGGGCGTGCATGTCTGAGTGTGTGCATGGAAGTGCCCTGAGGCCATCCTGCTGTCCTTGTGGATGTGTGGCATGTGCACACAGGGCATGGGTGATGAGGGTCACCATCACTTACATATGGGATAGGGGGACCTGACAAAGCTATTCTGAGTTCAGTTTTGAGAGCAATTGAAAGCTGTTTCATCTGCTACCACAACCACCATCCCCATTTTATTTTAGCATTGTTGACTGGGGGCTCTCCCCCATTCATCAGCCTTGCTGATTACCAGGTTAAAAACAAAACAAACAAACAAAAAAACTCCAGTTTTGGTTTTCCAGTCTTTTCTGTTTGTTTTCTGTCTTGCTCATTTTGATATTCATTTTCTTAGACTTTTTGTGTGTGTGTGTGTAAGTAAAGATACTTGTCCTGGTTTCTTAGCTATTTAATCTCCACTTTTTTTTCTTCACATAAAATATTTTCAAAGCTATGGGTTGACCTGTAAGCACTGAGTTGGCTGTGACCCCACAGGTTTTGTTTGTGGGACTCTTGCTGTCTACTCAGTATCAAATATTTTAATGGTTTCCACTGTCACGTGACTTAAACCCTTGAAATCTACAGAAATGCATGTTTGGGGTTGTCTTAGTTGGGGTTCCTATTGCTGTGATAAACCCCAGGACCAAAAGCAACTTGAGGAGGAAAGGGTTTCTTCCACATCATAGTCCATCATCCAAGGAGTCAGGACAGGAACTCAAGGTAGGAACCTGGAGACAGCAACAGATGCAGAGGCCATGGAGGGGTACTGCTTACTGGTTTGCTCCTCTTGGTTTGCTCACCCTGCTTTCTTACAGAACCCAGGACCATCTACCCAAGTGTGGCACCTTCCACAGTGAGCTGAGCCCTACTGCGTCAATCTTCAAACAAGAAAATGCACTGTAGGCCAGTCTGAGGGAGACATTTTCTCAACTGAGGGTCCATCTTCCCACGTGACTCTAGCTCGTGTCAGGTTGATGTAAAAGTAGCCAGCACAGGGTTTTAGTAGCCAGCACAGTTGCCTTCTTTAATCTCTCTCTCAATTCACCAAGCCTCTTCTTGGTTGTATTCATCCCAATATTCAATCCAATTCTTAGAGATTATTTCAGTTTCTACTTTTTTTTTTTTTTTTTTTTTTTTTGTTTTGTTTTGTTTTTCAAGACAGGGTTTCTCTGTGTAGCTTTGTGCCTTTCCTGGAACTCAATCTGTAGCCTGGGCTAGCCTCGAACTCACAGAGATCTGCCTGCCTCTGCCTTGCCAGTGCTGAGATTAAAGGCGTGTGCCACCACCGCCCGGCAGTTTCCAGTTTTATTTCCCTAACATCTCTGCTTTTCATGTCTTGAGATTTTCTTTCTTAATGTCTTTTACTTTTTAGCTTCTTGATTTTCTGTATAGTTTAGACAGACTTAAATATTCTCTTGCATTTTCTATTAGCTCCAGCTACCTGGGTTCAGGTTTGCCTATCGGTTGTGTCTATGGTCAGAGTGTGGTTCACCTGTCTGTTGTGTCTGTGGTCAGAGTGTGGTTCACCTATCTGTTGTGTCTGTGGTCAGAATGTGGATTCACCTATCTCTTGTGTCTGTGCTCAGAGTGTGGTTCACCTGTCTGTTGGGTCTGTGGTCAGAGTGTGGT